>PVIH01019306.1:0-35781 GCA_004025045.1 Sigmodon hispidus | reverse complement strand
GTCAAGACATCTTTAAAATATAAGTATTGGTTTAACTCAGCAGCCTTAGCAAAAAATTGTCTCTCTGCAATTAGCTCATTAAAAGTTAAAAAATTAAAAGAACACACAACAAACATAATCCAGACTCTTTGTTTATCTGCCATCTTTATGTGGCCTTTATCTTTATTCCTATTTCTCCTTTTTCAAGGGCTTTCTTTACTCTCTTTTTTTCCTTTTCTTTCTCTCTCTCTCTGAAGCTTATGCGTATTTTACATACATTGTACCCCGTTTAGAGGTTTTGAGAGTCTAAATCTGTCTTATTGAGAATTCTTAATCATTTTCTAACTCAAAGAGCTTTTTAAAAGGTCAATGTCACTTTAATTGCTGACTCCGCCCCTCTTGGCAGCTTTTCAATATGGCGGAGGAGCCCGCTGCCGGTCTGCCGCTGTCCGCAAAGAGCGGGCTCAGGAAATGCTGCTACGAGAAAAACCTTTTTAAACTGTTTCCTTTCTGTTAGTATAAACAGAAACCTTAAATCAATCACACTTGTGCCAATCCTGTCGTAAAACGTGTGAGTTTAAGCTGTGTGCCGCGGACGCGCCATTTTTAAATTCCTGCCTGAACACCACGCTGTCTCTGTACCGTAAATCAATTCAAATACGCAATTCAAAAAACCGTTTTAAACTTTCTCAGGCTTTATGCGGGTGTTCGTGCCATCTGTTGTAATATGTTTTTCCCGGCCTGTTTGAGTCTGGAGATTTATGACCTGGCGCACGTGTGGCGCCGGTTTGGAACCTGGTTCGCGCGCCCACGGCTTTTGTCCCCCAAAAGAAATGAATCACACGCTTATATACTTTACACTGCTTGGCCCATATCTTAAGCACATTACTAGCTAGCTCTTTCTTCTTAAATCAACCCATTTCCATGAATCTACCCACCACGTGGCTCGCAGCCCGTGGCTCACCTGAATTCCTACATGCTTCTTCTTGGGGGACAGATGGCGACTCGCAAGTCCAATTTTCTCATGCTAGTATCAAGACAGGGTTAGATGTTCCTATGAAGGGAATGGGCTCTGAGGTGACAGCCCATTCACAGAAACACATTCTAATCACACCCTCGAGGTTCCACAAGCTACCCATGTCAGTTGACAGTTGCCTACACTTGGAGGGCCTAGCTCCTTTTTGCAATGGTTCTACAGTGGCTGTTCTTAATTCATTGTGCTCCCCAGAGATCCAGTCAACCATCACTGTGGGAATTTTGCTTGCAATACCTATCCATTTGCTTATACAGGCATTCCTTCCCTGCTCTCACCTGAATCAAGAGTTCAGCCTAGTGCTCAACCATGTACCTGTGCCTCCACCTCTATTCATTGCTGGATGTAAGTTCTGTGATGACACTTAGGGCAGTTATTCATTTGATTATAGGAGAAATCTTTACTATTGGCTGGAGACCTAGCCAGGGAAATTCTGTGAGTTCTTGAAGGTTTCCCTAACACCTGGTCTCTTTCCAAGCTCACATTGGCTTCTTCCACTAATAAAGATCTCAATCTCATTTTTATTCTTCTTCTTTGTTGCTCCTCTCACTCAGCTAACTCCTTCTCTCATAATTTGTTCCCACCTCTTCTTGGTTGAAACCTGTTATACTCCCAATTAACTAAGGAGATCTTCTCTATTTTCTCTTTCTAGGGGAATACCTGATGTCTTAAATTCCTTATGATCCTAAGTTGTTCAGGGGTTGTCATTTGAAGCTTAGGTATTCTTTACTTTTTTATCTAAAGTCCACTTATGAGTGAGTACATCCCATGCCTATCTTTCTGGACTTGTGACTGATACCTCACAAAGTAGGATATTCTCCAAATCTATCCATTTGCCTGCAAATTTTAGGATGTTTTCTTTTTTTTCTTTACTTTTTTTTTTAACTGCTGAGTAGTACTTCATTAACTTCATTATCACAGTTTGTTAATCCATTCTTCAGTAGAAGGACATCTAGGTTCTTTCCAAGTTCTTGCTATTATGAATAATGCTCCTATGGACATAGTTGAACTAATGCCTTTAGGGTATGAATGTGTATCCTTTGGGTGTATGCCCAATTGTGGTATTGCTGGATTGTTGTGTAGATTGATTCCCAGTTTTCTGAGAAACTGCCATACTACATTCCAGAGTGGCTGAACAAGCTTACACTCCCACCAACAATGGAGGAGTGTTTCCCTTGCTCTGAATACTCTTTAGCCTAGGGTATCAACTGTGTTTTTAATCTGGCAAGTTTTAATATAAGTATTTATTTGCTTGCAAACTTTTACCTTTTTACCAGAAATATTTACTCTAAGTGCATGTGGTATGATTTCTTGTTGACTAAGCCCACAAATGGGGACTAGTATTAATTTAAACTTAGTAATATGTTTATATTGTTTTGCTTACTGACAAAGTTTTTAACATGTAATTATACCTAGTTTATCAGTGGATTCTTATATCACAAAGAAAATATTTCAATATATTTGTAAAGGTGAACATATAAATTAGACTCATTGTATTCACAGACAGTAAAAGGACTATATACAAATTATTGTTATAGTAAGAAATGACAAAATTATATATCAAAAAACTATCAGAGCAGCTCCCCTGAAGGGACACACAATCAAGAATCTTTGGGCAGAACAAATTTGTCTTGGTTGGGGAAAACAATACAAAATGAGTAGAAGGAAAACAGAGAACAAACAGGAATAGTTTAATATGATCAAACAGATAAAAAAATGTATGAAAAATTCAAGGCATTTAGAAAAGTAAAATAGATCATTTTATCCCCCCATCATCAGTTTTTGTTTTAAATATTATCTTCTGTACACCTTCTTTTGACTTTTTCAAAGTTTCTGTGGTGTGCTTACATTTTTCTTGTTGTGTGCTTGTATTTTCTTTGTATTTTGGAAACATTTAATTTTATGTTATAGAATTTAGCCCGTCTCCACCTCTATGTTAAGGTAATGTTTATTATTACAAAGCTACTTGCAGTACAAAGGTGGAAAAGCAGCGCCCAGGAGAGGTCCAAACTGATTAGTTCTTCCTAACCACACCACCACCTGTCCACAAAGGGGTTCCGCTCTCTTTTCCTCTGGGACTCTTTCCAGGCGACTACGCCTTGCTCCGCCCTGCTTTCTTGATGTCATCAAAGTTTTCCTGGGTAGCTTCAGGTTTCCTGCTACAATTTTACCTCAAAACAACCCCTTTTTTTATACGAAATTTCTCTTCTAAAATGATCATTCTTTTTAACTCTCGTTGATAAAATATATTGTATTTGTTACTTATTTTATATTTTCTACATAGTATTTTTTAACTTTTCAATGTTTCTTTTTAAAAATTTATTTTTTATCACTTCTAAATATGTGCATCTGTTTATGGATATATGTATGTGAATTTAAATTTCTACAAAGATCAATGAATTTAATTTCCTGGAGCTGCCGTTACAGGTGGTTGTGATAAAGTGAGTGGATTCTGGGAATTGAGCCCTGATCTTCTACAAGAGCAGTAAGTGTCCTTAACTTCTAAGCCATCACGCAAGCCCCCATATTTTTCTTAATATAAAACGTACTATATTTTTAAGATAGCATCATGTTAAAATAATATAACAAACTTATAACTTATTCAGAGAATTGCAACAAAATAATACTTATAAGATGATGATGCAAATGTTACCTGTGCACACATTACTAAACTACAAACTTTTATCTACAACAAATACTTGTCAAAATTTGTGGTGCTTGAATTGTTTTAAAATACTGTTTATTTCTGGGGTCATCTCAGAAGTGGCAAAAAAATTTGTAAGAATATAAAGTCACAAAGGATGAGGGCAAATAATAATTTCTGGATATGGCAGGGCCACTGAATACATAAAGTTAACTATGATTGCTTACAATAGACCTGAACAAAATCAAGCTAGTAGAAGTTCCAAAAGCGGGGAGAAAACTGCATCTGCCAGGAGTGGAGACTGAACTAAGCAATATTGGGGCAGTGGGACCATGGGACTGCCTGCAGGCTGCCCAGGGATGGAATGGGTATTTGTGGAGAAGAAAGAATGACCTGATGTGGTGGGAGGGCGAAGGGACTTTGAATAAGGATATACAAGGTTAGAAAGTGTGACTTCTTTGTTCATAATAATAATAATAATAATAATAAATGGAAGACTGTCACTTATTTTAAAAACAAATAAACTGGAAACATGGCAATTGAAAAAAAAAGAAATTCTTGATATTGGATAAAAGTACAACATAGTGTATTTTATTATCTTAACCAAATTGGGTAAATTTTTTTTTCTGTAGTAATGGTGCTTTGAATGAGAAAATTTCCCCCCAAAGACTCTGTATTTGAACACCATTGCCCAAGTTGGTATTGCTGTTTTTGAAGGTTGAGGAATCATTAGGAGGTGGAATTACACAGGAGATGGTAGATCCCTGGGGCTTTGACATTTTATAGACTCAATCCACTTTCAGATCAGGACCTTAGCTCTTCATTTGTGATCCCATATCTTACTGCTCTCTCTCCCTTTGCCATCTCTCCTCTTCCTTCTGGACTCTCCTTCTAAAAGTATATGCACAAAATAAGGTTTTTGTTCCATAAATTAAAAAAAGAAGGGAAATAGTTCACAATTCTCCATTTGCAACTGAAGTTCTATTAAAAGTTTTTTTAATGCTATGGCAGAGAGACTCAGTATGCTCCAATGGATGACCCCACACTCATCTATATATGGGTAGCACAAATTTGACTCTATGGGTTATTTTTTAAAAAGTAAATTTAAAAATGACATGAGTTTAGGAGGCAATATGTTTGTGGAGGGTGAATCTATAAAGGGTAAAGGGTGAGAGGAAAAGGTGAAGAAGATTCAATCTATTTTGTACAGGTATAAATATCTTTAAAAATAAATAAAATTATTTAACTGATAAAGCTCTTGAACACATTTTTCTATTGGAATAACAATGTGAGAATAGGGAAATATATGTTTCCAAAAGTGCTAACCAAAATAAAAAAAAAAAAAACAATTTCATAGGCCTTGAAATGCATAGCATGTAATACCAAAATGCGGAAAACAAATTTTGTAAATATCCTTATATAGGAACCCTATAAATTCCAATTGAAACACAAAATAATTTTATTTTTCTAAAAAAAAAAAAACACAAAAATCCCACAAAACCCCAACAAACCATTTGAGAAATAGCAGGTACATTCTTGTCTCTAAGAAACAGTAGTGCAAAGTTTGAGGGAAAAGCCAGTGCTGCAGACTCCACTAAAGACTGGCTATGAGGCTAGTGCACCAGCTTCCATGCCTCAAAATATTCATTTTTTTCTGTAAGTGCTGTTTCTAAAGAATCTCAAAATACTCTATTTACCAACCTTTGACTAGTGAGTACACTGTGATATGTGTTTTAGCATTTTTCCCTAGTCTCAGTTCCTCTAAACTTTTGAGCCAGGACTTTCCTAAAATTTCTATGATACTTGCACTATAATTTTACTAAGGAGCCATAGTATATAGACCTTTAGACTGCATTTAAACTTAAAATTTATGTTCAAACAATTTGTGGTCTTATAGTAGCTACATTCTTCTTTGTTAAATGAACTTTCTTCCAAAATAGAAATAAGAAAAAGCTATCTAGAAGTAATTTGGTTTTGAAGGTATAGGTTATGAAATTTTAAAAATTGCTTAATAGTCTCTATTTCATAAGTCTATGTCATACTTAATTTTGCTACTTTACCATATTTAAATCAATGACAAGTGAATAAATGACAAAACAAATTTGTCTATAAGAATAAGTCATTTGAATCAAAATCCAATATGTATTTCTGGACGCTATCTAGACATTGTCTCCAACCACAGTAAACAGAAGAGGGGCAGGTAGTATATTGAGACATAAGGAAATAAATCATAACCATATATATTATGCCCACCACAACATGGAAAGAGAGCCAGAAAAAAGTATAGGAGATAATGGTTAGGGTAAAGACATAAATTTTATATTCTTATAACAATAAGACCAGAGTCTGCATCTATAACCAGGGGTCCTTCTTGATGAGTTTGTTTTGTAAATTTGGGGAACATATTTTTCTATAATTTTTATTACATAAATTTTGCCTTAAGGTTTACCTAGGGTCTTGTAACCTAGCCTGTGACCTGAACCACTTTTCCTATTAACAATATCCTACATAGATCAAGCACCCTTATAGGCTTGAATAGCTAATTGTGCCTGCCAAAAAAAATGGAGAATCATTCATTTTCCATCACAGGAAGGAACATTGAGAGGAAAAGGGTAACAGTTAGTAACTAACAGGTAAAAGAAACTTAAAACTTTTATACTAAAAAAGATGTTTGTCTTTCCTAGTTGGTTTCATTCCATTTATAAGTATTTTTGTTGGTAATTTCTATTGAATAATAGAAGAAACAGTGAGTGTTCAATTTTTCAACATCTAGACTTTGTTGTTTCATAGCAATAGTTTGCTTTTTTATTGGAGATAATTAACTGAAATGTATTGCACATTAATTTCTTTAAAACTATTGTAATGTTTATAAGTTAGGTATAAAATATCCTTTAATCTAGTGTGTACAAATTCTGAGGGATTTTAGAGTATTCTACACATTGACTAGTAAGAGCTTGAAATGTTTGCAGACCATATGCTTTGTACATTGAGTTGGATTATGTCCTAGATCTTGCTTCATATCATTGATATCATTGTAGAGATCTTGCAGTATGAACTAACATTTTTTTCCTAAGGATGATTATTCTTATAGTAAAAGCAAAGGTACAATGGGCTTCATAGAGGCTAAATAAAACCACAGGAATTTTTCTGTCTCAAACATTTAGAATACTAACAAGCTTCTACCTATATTCCACTGCCTATAACATCATATGCTATCACCAAAAGCAAACAAGAATAAAGAGAACCATACTTTGAGTGGCTTAGAGAAATTACAGTTTGCAGGGAAAATTGGGTAACTGCTGCTAGAAACAAAATCAAGAACCCAATAATATGGTATAGCATAGGTAACAAGCCAAAGATAGATATGACAGAAAGAGTCACATAAAAAGCATTTGAAAAAATAACATGACAGTTATTCATCTGTACTTGAAATACATCTTTCAACTTCTATAAACCTATAAAACATTTTTATGTTTATGAAATCAAAATTAACTAATCAATCTTGTTTTAATGTATAGATGTAATTTTTAAATTTTAATATTTTTACTTTTTATTAAAGGCTCATTTTTACAATGGTAGAAAATGTGAAGAGGAAAAATACCATCTCGACTTTTTCAGATATAAAGACATCATCATCAAAATGAGTGTTATGGATGTTTATTTATTGCCACAAAACAATTATAACCAGGTTTTAGAATCAAAAGAAGAGCTACTATACACACCAACTTTAATCAGAATGATAAAGAATGGGCAGTATTGGGAGAATACTTAACATTGTGTATATTAAGTAAATAAGTACTACAAAATTTAACTCTTATTCTGAACTAAAATTCACTACTGTAAATAAAATTAAAGCACATTTGGGTATCTTTTGTCCATATCCTGCAACTTTCTCAAATGAAGCTTTCATTGCTAGTGGTTAAGAAGCTGACTCAAAAGCATCTAGTAGTGTTTTATTTATTTTTGTTTTGCAAAATTATTGGATTGTATTTTATCACAACAAAAATAAAATCTATCATCATTTACCTAAAGCTATAATAGGAATGTGTTCAAATCAACAAGTATTTTCTTCAGAGCATTCAATCTGTAAATTGTCCTTGATGAGTCACAGAAACACAAAACAATGTCCATGTCAATCTTCTGAAGACAGTTTTAATACTTTATCTTGAATGAGAGCATGCCAGTGGTGATGATTCTTTATACTTTGCATTTTCTAAGCAATACTGTCTACTGATGTCTAGGAGAATAATATTAAGCAATATTATGCAAGTGACTAAATATTATCCTATTAATATAAACTTGGTGTTAATGATACTTAATTATAAAACATATAGTATAAAGATAATTGGAATCACATTAGCAAAAAAAATGAAAGAAACATCAACAAACCAATGAGAAAGAATTCGTGTATATAAGAACATTTTATTAGTTAAAATTCCAGAAATTTTCCTACCTAAACATCACCATACACACACCCCACACACATAAACACACACCCACACACACACACACACACACGTGTGCACACACACAAACCCAAGAGATAACATTTACTAATATTTATTTTTTTGAAATAATGTCAACATCAATTTGAAATAAATATAACTTTTCAAATTTATATTTTTAAAAAGTAGAAAAGATGTATCATTAAGTAGTTATCACAGAGTAGTACCACAATCTTTATTTCATATAGAATCTGAAATGTTTTTCAGTAGCAGAAGCATAACAATGAACATATACTCTTTTTCTTATCAAAGTGTGTAAATATCCTTGGTGTCAATATACAACAACTTTTTTACAAATCTCTAGAGTTGGATTTGAAAATGAATGATGAATGGGTAGCTTTTAGAAAACAAAATGTTTTAAGAACCAGTTCTACCTAGCTAACATGTCTTTTATAAGGGGTTTACTCTGCTAGTAAGCAATAGCTAAACTTCAGAAGAATGTCTTTAGACTGGGTTTGATTTTAAAGGTTTTAGTTCATTATTCCTTGTTTTTATTGTTTCTGTGCCTACCATATAGCAATTAATCATGACAAGAAAGAGATGTTGAAGCAGGTCTGTTCATCTTGTGGCAAACAGGAAGAACAAAAAGTCAAAAAGATACCAGTGATAGGAAAAACCCTTCAGAATACTGATGTGAAATATCTTTTTTTTTTAATTCTGTGAATTACATTGCATAATAAAGTAATTATTTTGGCCTATGGCATAGTAGCTTAGAAGCAGTTGGGAAATCCAAGCATAAATAAAGAGAAAGGAGGGCTCATTCACACAGATTCAATCCAGCCATCCAAGAAGCAATATGTAATGGAATAAAGGTAAGCCACAAGCCATGTGGTAAGACAGATTAATGGAAATGAGTTGAGTTGATATTGAGAGCTAGCTAGCCATAAGTCCAAGCATGTAATAAAGCTCAGCATGTAATAAATATGAAGCATTTGAGTAATTATTTGGGGTTAAATGGCATCAGGGATGCAGGCAGGTCTGAACTTTGGGCTAGGCCAGGCCATGGGCCAGAGAGATTCATTTGATTTGTGGGGCTAGGCTGGTCCAAAAATTTTATACAACAGAATATTTTGAAATGTATCAAATTCCTGAAAGCAGGTCTTTATTCTTTGTTTTTTTATGTTTTAAGCTTTTATTTTAAAATTTTATGTTTATGGGTGTTTGATTTGCATACTTACCTATGCTTTACATGCATACCTGGTGCCTGCAGGGTCTGGAAGAGAGTGTAGATACTGGGGAACTGGAGTTACAGATGGTTCTAAAACCTAAGGTGGTTGCAGGTCGTTTAGAAGACAAAAATTGCTTTAAACCCCAAAGCCCTATCTCTATCTTCAGCCTCCATTTCTTACTACATCAGCATTCAGTTTAATTGATTGAATAACCCACGGAGAATATTGGTCTCCTTTAAGTATTTTAAGCAGTTAGGGATAAAACATTCTGTGTCACATAAATTTGCATATATTTATTAAGTGGCTAATAACCAGGGAGCTGAATTATGCTCTTGTAAGAAAATGAGCAGCATGAATTGGCTTTTTTGTAAATGGGGAGATGATAAGAGAGGGTATGAAACTGAGAGGACTGATAACTAAGTTTGATTGGGTGCATGATGTAAGGTCATCAAATAATAAAAATATATATAAAAGAGAAAAGTGAAAAAAAAGAAAAATAATATATTTTATCAGAGTCTTATGTCTGTATGATGAGTACAATAATTATTTAGAATTAATTAGAAAAAATGCCATAATTCATGTTCTTTTTAAACAAAAGTTGTGTTATAACTTGATATTGAAAATAAAAAATAATTTAAAAACCTATCAACACATGGGCCTTTGGAGACCATATAAATGCTAAATCATAAAATTTTACCTATGATACTAACAGACTCATGCCTATTGCCTTAGAGTTCTATTACTGTTAAGAGACCACTGTAACTCTTAACAAAGGAAACCTTCAATTGAGGTTTGTTTACATATTCAGAGGTTTAATCTATCATCAGGATGATACAAAGCATGTCTGTATATAGGCAGACATGATGCTGGAGAAGTTGAGAGTTCAAAATGCAGATCAGCAGGCAGAAGAAAATGAGGGAGACACTGAGCCAGGCTTGGGCCCTTATAAAAACAGACTTGTGGATCAATGGAATCGAATTGAAGACCTTGACATTAAGCCACACACCTAAGAACACTTGATGTTTGACAAAGAGGCTAAAATACCTTAGAGTAACTATAACCAAAGAAGTAACAGATCTATTTGACAAAAATTTTAAATGACTGAAGAAAGAAATTGAAGAGGATATCAGAAAATAGAAAGCTCTCCCATGTTCCTGGATGGGTAGGAAAAACAGTAAAAATGGCAATCATACCAAAAGCAATCTACCGATTCAATGCACTGCCAATCAAAATCCCAACACAATAATTTTTGGAGCTTGAAAGAACAATACTCAATTTCATTTGGAATAACAGGAAAGCCAGGATTACCAAAACAATTTTTCTCAACACAAGAACCTCAGGAGGTATCACCATCCCTGACTTCAAATTATACTATAGAGCTACAGTAATAAAAACAGCCTGGTACTGGCATAAAAACAGACTTGTGGGTCAACGGAATAGAATTAAGGATCCAGACATTAACCCAAAAACCTATGAACACCTGATCTTTGACAGAGAGGTCGAAAATATTCAGTGGAAAAAAGATAATATATTTAACAGATGGTGTTGGCATAGCTGGATGATAGTGTGTAAAAAAATGCAAATAAATACAAGCCTGTCACCATGCACAAAACTCAAATCGAAGTGGATCAAAGACCTCAACATAAACGCAGGCACTTTGAACTTGATAGACAAGAAAGTGGGAAATACACTTGTACGAATTGGCACAGGCAGCCACTTCCTAAATATACCACCAGAGGCACAAACACTAAGATCGACAATCAATAAGTGGGATCTCCTGAAGCTAAGAAGCTTCTGTAAAGGCAAGGACACTGTCAATAGGACAAAACTACAGCCTACAGAATGGGAAAAGATTTTAACCAACCCTACAAGTGATAGAGGATTGATCTCTAAAATATATAAAGAACTCAAGTAACTAGAGCCCAAAACATTGAATAACCCAATTGAAAAATGGGGTTCAGATCTAAAAAGGGATTTCTCAGCAGAAGAATTACGAACGGCTGAAAGACACTTGAAAAAGTGTTCAACATCTTTAGCCATCAGAGAAATGCAAATCAAAACAACTTTGAGATACCACCTGACACCTGTCAGATTGCCTAAGATAAGAGACACAGATGACAGCATATGCTGGAGAGGTTGTGGAGCAAGGGAAAACTCCTCCATTGTTGGTGGGAGTGTAAACTTGTTCAGCCACTTTGGAGCGCAGTATGATGGTTTCTCAGAAAATTGAGAATCAATCTCCCCAAGGACCCAGCAATACCACTTCTGGGTGTATACCCTAAAGATGCACAGTCACACTCCAATGTCATTAGCTCAACTATGTTCATAGCAGCATTATTTGTAAGAGCAAGAACCTGGAAACAACCTAGATGCCCCTCAAATGAAGAATGGATTAACAAACTGTGGTACATCGACACAATGGAGTACTACTCTGCAGTAAGAAAAAGTGATATACTAAAATTTGCAGGGGAAATGGATGGATTTGGAGAATATCCAGAGTGATGTATCACAAACCCAGAAAAATAAGCAGGGGATGTACTCACTCATGAGCGGACTCTAAACAAAAAAATGGAAAAATAATTTAAAGCATGCCCAAGTTATAAACCACAACCACAACCACAACCACTTAACAGGTTGGAATGGGAAACACCTTGGACTGACCCCTTGGATCCCACTCCCCCTAGAAAAACACCTGACTCAGTTTTGATGTTGGGGGGAGAAAACTGGATTTGCCAGGAGTGGAGGCTGAACTAAGAAATATTGGGATCTTGGGACTGCCTGCTGCCTGCCCATGGTGGGGATGGGGAGATGTGCAGAAGAGAGAATGACCTGATGTGTTGGGAGGGGAAAGGGATCTTGAATAAGGATATGCATTGATATAAAATGTGACTTCTTTATTCATAATAATAAAAAAATTAAAAAAGAAATATTATTTATAGTAATATAGCTGGAAGTAAGCAAATATGTCTTCAATGCAAAATAAGCAAACAATTACTATATTCACTGCAATTAAATCAGCAAATAAAAGCAAATATAGTAACATGTTAAAAAAAAAGAAAGGAAAAGAAAAATCTCAAAGCCCACCCCTGGTGACACACTTCCTCCAGTAAGGCCTCACCTCATCCTGTCAATTAGCACCACTCTCTAATTTAAGTATATGAGCCTATGAAAAACATGGAATTTCTTATTCAAAGCACCACAACTGTCTAATTCAGCTGTAAAATATTCTACATGGGCTCATATGTTTGAAGATAATGTCTCTATCCGATGATGCTGTTTGAAAAGATAGTAAAAATTTTAGGACCATAACCTAGTTAGAAAAAAAGTGAAGCACTATGATCAGGTTTTATTTGTTCTTGCTTCTTTCTGTTCCTTGATCTACTCAGGTATAGACAAGCTATTTGTAAGTTCCTGTTAATGCAGACCAAGCTTTGCTCCACTATCATAATTTTCTTGTCAGGATGACCCTTTCCTTCTGAAATCATGAGCCTAAATAAATCTTACTATTTTTATTATTTTTCTCTCAGGTGTTTATCAAAATGACAAGAAAAGTGACTAACTCAAGAGTCACAATGCCAAATACAGTTAATGTTCAAGAGTCTCTTTGTCTTACAAAGTGTAATGATTAAAACAAGCTGTTTTCTTTAGCTCTAAGATCATGAAAATTTTTTAAAAAATATATACTTCAAACATATAATAGTGAAGCAGACATAGGGTAATTATTCCCAACCCAGCAGAGAAAATCTTAATTCTTCATACTGCATGACTATCTTTGGGGACATATGAGGAAGGCATGGTATGATCTCTGAAAGGAGACAAGAAACTAATTTTCTAAATAGGTTATTTCATTATCAATTAGCTCTAAGTGAATGATCTATTTATATGTGTAGTAATCTTATTTGCATTTCCACCCTTGATAAGACATGCTTATGATTATTATCCTATGTATAGTTATTGTTAACTCTTCGGCATTTTTTTTAAAAAATTCTTTTTACTGTTTTTTTTGATAAATACAAAATAAAGAAGGAAAAAAAAGAGTAGCATCTGCAAACATACCTAGAACAGCATGAATAATAAATATAAGAACATTTTCAAAGTCAAAAAAAAAAAAAGAAGTGGAGCTTGGCTGGATGTATTAATTGGGTCGCATGAGCTGTGCCTATCTAGTTTTATTAGGCCCTTCTTGACTTGTTCTATCTCTATAGGCTTTCCAAATATAGTTCACATGATTTGTGTTTTGATTCTGTCCTACCAGTTGCCTGTGACTTTTTTTTTTTAACTAACTCCTATATATTACTAGCATCTCTAAAATCTTGAATTTCTTTGTCACTCTCAATTTTATTGTTACACCTACAAGTATTCTCTAAAAGGCTGCCTGCAGACATTCCTACACTGCTACATATTGCCTAGATTTTCAGGTCTTCCTCTGAAATCTTGATCACACCCTCTATATTCCACACAAGTCCTACATTCAGTATACTATGAAAATCAGTTTTACGTGAATGATGTTATTATCTGTAGCCCATTGGAAGAATAAGCAGTGTCACAAGTCAACACTTTTCTAGAAGTTATTTTATTAGCTTATTAACAAAATCCAAATATAGATATTAGATTCATTATTAATAATTATGTCTTAAGATGAAATTCTTTTTTGTGACTATCGTTAAAGTACTTTGCATTTTCAAGCATTTTTTTAAACAGTAAGTGACAAATAGTGCAGCATTTTTTATTCTTAGATTTTAATATGTATTGTACAGTCTAGGCAAAGACAGCACAGCAGAGGAACAATTTCAAGGCTATAGTGTTGTGTTAAGTAATGCATATAAATTGGGTGAGGTAGTTAATTCAAAAGCTACAATTGCTTAAATAACTAAGGTATTGCTTTTTCTTGTGCAAATTTCCTATACTCCATGTGATTTTTTTCTCTTAGTATCTTTATGAAAAAAGTCTTCCTTGAAAGTGATGAATAAAAATGCTGACACATCTCATTGTAGGGCATTAATACTGCTTGAATATCATCCATCGCTTTTCATTACTCTGATATAATATGAATATTTTTGATGCATTTGAATGTGACAAGTCACCTAGCAATGTCATCTACATAATTCTTTTAAAATATATTTACTTTAAATCTAATTTTGTATAATCTGACATCAAAATACATTGTGTGTGCGCATGTGTGTGTGTGTGTGTGTGTGTGTGTGTGTGTGTGTCTGTGTATAATGAATTGCCTAATTTCTTACTGGAACATTTAAAATGGCAGCGAACAAGTTCAATGAATCAGAATGGTAGGCTGACAGAAGCATGCATATGTTGTCATACAAATATATTCTAAGAACAATATTTTATAGATGCTGGACCTCTGCTTAGAATATGCAAGGGTTCTTGGGTCAGTAGCTTCATATTTATTCAAACTTATATTGACTAGCTTCAGAAAGCGAACCTGACAAAATGATTAATTAGACTTTATAGCTCATTGGCAGACTCTAGTTTAATAGAATTAGCTGAGCTCAAGTTCATCTTTAAATACCATCATGATATTCACATTAAAAATGTCAAATTGCATTTTTCAGTTGTTACAACACCCAACATGACTTTTTCTAAATTTATAATGATAACAAAGAAAAACTCAACAAGACACCTTACTTAATACACAATTTCCACAGCAATCAAGATATTTTTAGAAAGCTTATTTACTATAACAAGGTGTATAGATTTGAATTTGAAATACAAATGATGCCAAAAACTTTAAAAAAGTACACTTGTTCATCTCTGTTAAACTAATTAAAGAAGTAATGTAATGTACTAACATTTAAAACTGCATATTTTAATTTTCTTTTGGACCTAGATATGTTCTGAAAAATTTTGGCTAAAATAATTCATGTACAAAACATATAAATACCAACAGCTGAATTGGTTTTGTTATGTATTCCCAGAAATAAAGTTGTGATCAGTACACAAATAATTAACTTGATTTGATTTTATGTAGAATAAATATCTCAAGCAAAAAACTTTCAACAAACATCTAATATTTTATACTTCATAGAATTCTCCTTCAAATAATTTCATATATTATTTTATGGTGACTCTATCCTTCCCATTGTGCATAATAAACATATGTAAGGTGATACTTATTACTGTGTGTATACATATAAATCCCTTTGTGATAAACATCCACATACAATTCAATAGAAAATAAATATATATTCAATCAAACCATGTTTTATCAACATAGTTTTGTTTCACACTAGTCTGAATTGCTACCATATTATATATAAACATGATCAACAAATTGCTTCCATTATATATTTCTGTATTGTGTGTTTTACATAGCAATTAGAATAATCTTGTCAAATTCATGCAGTCTAGAAAAAAAATCAAATCCTGTAATGCATACAAATTGCCTCAAGGTCTTCTCACCCTTCACCATGCCAGTTCTCTATACTGCTATATTTTTGAAGTGTCTTCTTCACTCTATCTGTTTTAGCTATCATGTATAACATGCAAATATCTAGTCTCCAGGCATACATATTAACTTGCTGATTTCTCTGAAATGTTTTCTGACAGTTTTTCTTTATGTTATTTATATTATTTCTTACATCTATTATCTAAAAATCTTTACCTTCTTAAAATACAGTCTATGAGGTGAAGGACCATTCCTTCCATTTTACGAATACATACCATTTATGATTTTGGTACAGAGTGTTATGAAATAGAGGACAATCTTACAGAATTACAATTTAAACTTTAAACCCAAACTACGCACTTTCTTACACTACAACATTCAAAGAATCACATGCATTAGCACTTTAGTTTTTCTAATAAAATATCTCATATTTTATCTTAACTCTTAAATTTACTATATTTTCAATAAAAAGTGGAAAACTTAGTTTGCTACTTACAAGCATTTAACATCTTATTTTTAGTTATTCTTCTTGAAAGAATAGTATCTTTTTACAAAATGACTCTTTTAAGATCCTGTCACAGAGGTATATTTTATGTAAGAATGCAAAAATGATGCAAAATATTAAAATATGTCAGATGCTTTAGTTTGATATTTGGACTTCATTCTTGGAACTTCAATGGTACTACAAAATATAGTCTTTAGATAAAATTATCTACTATCCATGTTTTCCAACTTTTTCTGTCTTAAATATTCTTTTATTATCTTCTAGGATCAAATGTAAAATATTAGGTTTGAAATGTAAGTAATAATTTTCTAATTTAATTTAGTGAGTGTTAATAACTTGCACTATTTTTCATTAGTAGAATTTACAAAATATAACTGCTATTAATTTTAATAAAATTTGTACTTTACTCAACTGAAGAAGTTGGAGATTTGTCTTTATGATAGAGAACCTATCAGGGACAAAAACCTGTACTCAAGTCACCAGCATTAAAAAA
Source organism: Sigmodon hispidus (assembly GCA_004025045.1). Taxonomy (NCBI): domain Eukaryota; kingdom Metazoa; phylum Chordata; class Mammalia; order Rodentia; family Cricetidae; genus Sigmodon; species Sigmodon hispidus. The sequence goes on along the minus strand of PVIH01019306.1, from coordinate 19,047 downwards.
AAATGCAAATAAAATAAAATGCAGTTAAGCTGTTCCATATGAGCATGTAAATGTTTCAAAATTTTACTGTACATGGGAAAATAAGGCAATTTTTATTTTGGAAAAAATATGCAGATATTTTCTCTTTGGGTATGTGGTGTTTGTAAAAGCAAATGAAATAATAGAAAATTATATGACTCAAAAAGTAAATTTTTATTTTGAGGTACTTTAAAAAGAAATCATGTGACATTTCTTTCTAGATAAATATTTGAATTGGCAATTAATTTTTCGTTTTATATTTTTGAGATAAGACCTGATTAGTTTGGCACTGACAAGGGTGAAACTTGTTTTGTTGAACAGGCTGGCCTTGATCTCTCAGTGATTCTTTTGCCTTTGCCTCCTAAGTGTCTATTGAAGGTGTGCACCACTCTTACTATTCCAAAACAAAAAACTTTAATTGCCTGCATTTTATAGTCTCACACAGATACCTACTTTTAAATAATTCTTGCTCTTGTAGACATGAAGTTGTAAGCAGGAACTGGTTTGGGTGTCTTGAGAAATTTCTTCCTACAGCAAACTCTTGTGTTAAAAGCCCCATTTTAACTTAACATAGCTACAGTTTAGTAAATACAAAGACTGAATAATAAATATGCCTTTAAGTATCTTTTCTTAGTCAAGTCACAACATTTACTTAGGATTCAATATTCAAATTGTTTCTCACCATTTAGTTTTTAAAGTTTAATGTAACATTTAACAGATAATCTTTTTAACTAACATTAAATAATACTTGGATTAGAATATATTAGCTTACTGTAACTACATGTTAAATTTTTACAAGAGTAACTGCCCTGTATTTCAACCATAAACTTTCATGAAGTCACTGTAGATTTGTAGCTTTTTGATCAGTTTGTAGACAAAGTTGAACAGGAACTTTCAGAGACCTTGGATAAGACAGGCATAGCAGTTCTAGGTTTGAAAAAGCATTTCCAAAGGCAAAAACTGATGTAGGATGTCTTTATGCACACTGAATTATCATTGAATAATAAAAGAGCTATTTTGGCCTATGGCAAAGCAGCTTAAAGGCAGGCAGGAATTTTCAAGCATAGATAAATGGGAAGGAGGGCAGAGTCAAGAGAGATACTGCATGCTGCTGATAAGACAGCAATATATAAAAGTATAGGTAAGTCATGAGCCAAATGGCAAAACATAGATTAGTAGAAATGGATTGATTTAAGATGCAAGAGCAGATAGCAATAAGCCTGAGCCATAAGCTGACCAGTTTAAAATTCATAAAGGCCTTAGGGTAATTATTTGGACTAAGCAACTATGGGCAGTCTGGAATTCATGGCTAGGCCAGGCCTGAGACTTTTTACTATAAAATAACTCTCCAGCAATGTTTCAAGGATATCAGTCTTCTGAATTCAGTGAAGAAGAAAAGAATCTAAGAAAAGGTGAGCAATACCAACATTTTGAGATACTTTTCAAAGGGAAGCAGTGGCAGAGATATCCAAGGTCAGATTGTACAACTGTAGTGAATCTGAAACAAATGAATTGATCTATGAAACTGGAGGTTCCAAAAATATTGATGAATCTCAGCTTGAAAAAATTTCTGGAATCAATGAGAACCTGTCAGTAATGTCAGAGAGAGCAACAAATGTGAAAATGGCCAGAGAAATTTACATTGTAAAGGAGCAATTCACTGAAGTTGAGATAGTAGAAAAGGTCAGGGATAAGAAGTGAGAAATAATAAAGTCTGAAACAAATGAAGAATGAGAAGAATATGGATCTTTCACCAAATAAGGGCAACAGACCAGACAGTAAAGGAGACATGCTATTTTCTTTGAGCAACTACATGTTTTATATTAGTTGTGGGGCTCAAAATAGCCTGTTGAAACCAGGAAAGTGACGTTGTTAGGTGATTAGTATAATTATGTATTTCAAATGACAATTGTAAGAACCAATACAAATTATAAGATAAAAACAGTTTTAATTATTTTTATTATTACTAAATGCAAACTTTGTTTTAGAACTAGCATATCCAAAATGCTTTCCTGGAGAATTTCACCAACTTAATGGAAAAGGTAAATACAAATATGACTGAGATTCAATTAGATGTTGTAGTTACTGAAATTCATTGGCAAAGCATGTGCTTCTACAATAAAATATTTAATCAAAAATCAGATATTTAGTGGCTATCTAAGATTTTACATTTAACTTTACTTAGCATTAAATGCTATAATTTGACATATGAATGGTTAATCATATAATCCCACAAGACTCACATTTTATTTATAGTGATAATAGATCTCAAATTATATAGAACATCTTCTTTAAAGTTCTTTGATACTTTTTATACTTTCTGAAGATTTATTTTGGTTGTGAGCCTAGCCTTTAACGACTGAGCCATCTCTCCAGCCCCTGAAGATTTAAAATAATAATAAATTTACTTAAATAATATTTCAGTAAATGTGTGGCAACAACACAAAAAAGAGCAAAAACTTTTCTGTTGTCATTTAGTCCAGAATGGAACTAATTATTCAGAAGAGTTTTAGTCTCTTATGTTAAAATCTACAAGAAATCTAATATAAAAATCTAATAAAAAAATAGTTCTTTTCAGCAGTAGGACTTTACCATCAGTTTGTGTCAGTTGGTGGAGAGCAACCAAGAACCTTGGCAAGGAGACTGATTGTTTGAAACTTTCCATTGGGCCATTTTTTTGCCAAGAACTCAAATATATGTAATTCATTCCTGGCACTAAAGGTTCCATTTGGTGGCAAGAGATGTCTAGTTAGAGCTTTGTCTCTCCAACTGTTTGGTTATTCCATTTAGATTTCTTTAATATTAGTATATATTTTAAAAAGCTTCTACTGTAGTAGATTTCTGGATAATTCATCAAATGTCTCCAATGTTATCTGTCCCTCTTGTTATTTTATCCCTTATGCCTCCCTCCTTCCCCTTTCTTGTTTGACCCTCCTGTTCTTTTTTTAACTAACTAACTAACTAACTAACTAATTACGTCTTCCTTTTTTTCTTCTTATAGAGAGCTTTCCCTCTCATAGTTCCTTAAAGTATAACTGATCCCATGGTTATTTATATTGTACAATGTGTATCAATTGCTTAAATATTAGCATATAAGAGAATATACATTATGTCTGCTTTTTGAGGTATGGATAGGTAGTTAATCCTCAATAGCTGTTGCCTAATATCTGATGTCCCTGCTTTGTAATAATGGTGTCAATATACTTGTTAATTCATCACTAAATATATATAATATATTTATAATATAGTATAATTATAGTAAAATATAATCACATAATCATATGGCAGACTACATTTACCAAGGTGGTGCTCAAGCCCATATCACATTTAGAAAATGGTCACCTTTAAATTTCTCTGAAATACATCTTCAGTTCTATTGAGGCCCTGATTGGTAGCCAAATAGCACATGACTTTTTTGAGAAAATGTAAAGTTAGCATCTTCCCTTCAAATAGGGATGACTCCGACAAAAACCATTATTCTTTCAAGTCGACCAAGTTGAGTAAAATGAATTTATTAGAGGTTACTTAAGGAGTGGCAAGTAACTACACACAGATACATTTTGTCAAAATAACCAACTTACATGCCACCTCTATTCTCCCAGCCTCCAAACCAGTAATTTTTATGGTTCTAACCCTAAGGTACAGCTGACATGAATCTTATTTGAGAATATCACTTTGTGATAAAATAGTATTGATACCTACAGTCTGACACATATGAAAGCAAATTAAAATATAATCCTCAGAAAGTCTTTGTAATTACATTCTTGTCGACAAAATCAAGAATTATGCTACAAAGCACCACCCAACCATAGGTAAGACAGCTAGTTTTCATATAGTTTGATATATATAAGAGCCGATTGGTGACTTGCTGACAAATGGAGTTACTCTGGATTCAGAGCATATTCAATCACTATTGTAGAAATGAAATTAGAAGAATTTGAGAGAATCAGTGATTATTAATTTGAGTGACAGAATATCTTGGAAGTAAATTATAGCAATTGCCATCAGTATTATTAAAATTGTGAACAGCTTGTTATGTTGGTCAGTCAGACAGAACTCCAGTTAGATAAGAGGTCACAAGTAAAAATTATTTTTATTACCACCACATATTCAGTATGGGAACTCTGTAAATAGAGATTAAATATTTGGAATGAATGCATATGTACAATTTGCCTGGATGTGGTCTGTCAAGGCAAAAATTAATTTTTATGCTAGTTTATTTTCATAATTTATATATCAGAGTAAAATATTGGTGAGGATATACAGCATGTAATGAGTATGTTTTGGCCTATGGAGAGATAAATTTTTAAATAACCTTCCCCAGATACATATACAAGATGTTATTTTTCAATTTAAAAATTGTTACTTTGAAAAATTATTTCTAAATTTAAATATTTTATTTATCAGTTTTGTTTATCTTAAGGTTTAATCAAATATTTTCTGTACTCACTTCTCTCAAATATAAAAGAATACCTGAAATTTAATAATTTATATATGTTTATTTCTATATAGACATGGCTGTAAGGTCCATCATTAAGAGGCTGTATTACATGAGATTTTTCAATAGCATTCAAAGTTGGGACAGGCTTGACAGGCAAGAAAGGTGAGTAAAAGACACAAAACCAACATAGTCTTCATAGCATACTAATTCTCTAGGTAGCTTATTGACTCACTATCCAGTTAATAAAGATAGAACCATTTCCAATCACTTTTTAAAGATTCCTTGTGATAAACATGAAAAGCTCAGAATAGGGATTAAATTTTAGCAGAAGTATTGTTTAGAACATTCAACCTTCAGCATATACTATAAAGAAAAATCAAGATGTAGGCATAAATTAGTAGGAAGCATTTAATGCAGTTGTAAATTTGGTCAAATTACAAAAAGGGCCTGTGGAGTGCTCATCCCCAAGGTGAATATTAGTAACACCCTTTTAAACACTCAGGGGGCATTACAGATCAGAAGGAGTAATGATAATAAAAGCAAGAAATAAGGAGAAGTGAATCAAAACAGAGTTTTATGGCCCTTGTATTTATGAACACATAGCAAAAAGTGGTTACCAAAGTAGAAAGAAGCTTGTTGGAGAAAGGGTTAAAGAAGGAGTGGCTGTGAGAGAAGGTAATATGAGTTGCAAATGAACAAAATTTAGTATACATGTGTATGAAGGTATCAAAGGAAAAAAAATAAAAAAATAATTGTAGTAAGAATAATTCTCACAGCATATGGAGGTAATTTGCTTTGTTAATTGAATTTAAAGGGGCAATTTAATTTGAATTTAAAGAAAATACAAATTTACAAAATCAATATTTATACAATGATCATAAAAATTTAAAAATAGATCACAGAGGGACAGACGTCTCTTTGTATTGTGTGACCCCGTGGTGTCCAAGGCAGAATGGGATTCAGATAGCTTCAGACAGTGAAGATTTCAGGTCCAGCACAGAGTGGTAGGTGAACAGGTTACAGCCCCTGGGCCTCTAGGGACCTCATACCAGAGGCCAGAGCCACAGTCCTAAATTTGACGTCAAGGAAAGTCCTGCCCTGGACCAAGGCTCAGAGAAGCCTTGCCCAGCAATTCCAGGGGTCACATCACAGACGCTAGGCCCTGCCTCCAAGGCAAACTGCTTCATCCTAAAGGGATGGATTTCGCTCTAAACAGCATGACCCAATGGTGTCTAAGGCAGAGTGGCAGTCAGGCTGCTTCAGACAGCAAGGATCCAATGGCCTGACCAGAGTTTAATTATGCTCAAGTAAGTACATAAGCAGCATGAATGGGCATATTTTTAAATGGGGAGATCATAAGTGAGGGTATGAATCTTAGAGGACTGGTAACTGAGTTTGATGGGGTACATGATGTAAAATGGCCAAATTACATATATATATATATATATATATATTTAAAAAATGTAAATAAAAAAAGAAATTGTGCAGACTTTGTGTCTAGAGCAGACAGGAGACACACAACTCCTGTAGCCACAATGAAGTAAGATTCAACAAAGAACAGACTAAGAGTGAACCAAGGAAGCAATGGGCAGACATCAGTGCAATATAACAAAATAAAGAGCAACAAGACACCACCACAAGAAGCTAAGATCTCTATAATACTAAGACCAGAGCAAAGCAATGAAGAGGAAACAGAAGGAAACAACAATACAAACACCTTTATGAAGATTAGAGAAGCCTTAAAAGAGGATATGAAAAAGTCTCTTAAAGAAATAGAGGAAAAAAACAATAAATTGGAAGAGATGAACAGATCCTTGAAACAAAACAGAGAAAATCGAGGAAAAAAATCAACAAATAAAAGAATCATTCCAGTAACTAAAAATTGAAATAGAACAATAAAGAGGGCAGAAAATGAAGCACAGGATGAAATAGAGAATTTGAAGATATGATCTGGAAATACAGATACAAACATAAGCAACACAATACAAAAGATGGAAGAGAGAAACTCAGGAGTGAAGCACTCAATAGTGGAAATAGATAAATCACTCAAAAAACCCCACCAAAACCAAAAAAAACATAAAACAAAATGTTCAGGAAATTTGGGACACCATGGAAAAACAAAACCTAAAAATAATAGGAATACAAGAAGGAGAAGAACAACAGCTCAAAGGCACAAAGATAGTATGCAATATAATCATAAAAGAAAACTTTCCCAATCTAAAGAAGGAAATGCCTATAAAGATACAAGAAGCTTACAGAACACCAATTAGATTTGATCCCCCCAAAAAAGTCAACTCACCACATAATAATCAACCCACAAAACATACAGAATAAAGAAAAAATTTTAAGACCTGCAAAATAAAAGGGCCAACTTACCTATAAAGGCAGACCCATCGCAATAACACCTGACTATTCAATGGAAATAATGAAAGCAAGAAGGTCTTAGTCAGAAGTTATACTGAAAGAGCAAGGCTGCCAACCAAGACTACAGTACTCAGCAAAACTATCAAACACCATGGATGAAGTAAACAAGATATTTCATGACAAAGCCAGAGTTAAACCATGCCTATCTATCAGTTTGGACCTTGAGAAAGCATTAGAGGGAAAACTCCAACCTATGGATCCCAGATACACTCATGAAACAACAAACAATCAATAGTTCCACAGAAGAAAAACCCAGAAAAAGGAAATACATACAAGCCATTACCAAACGTAGCAGGAATTATCAATTAGTGGTCACTAATATATCTTAGTATCAATGGACTCAATTCACCTATAAAAAGACACACATTAACACAATGAATACAAAAGCAGAAGTCATCCTTCTGCCTCATATGAGAAACATACCTCAACCTTAAAGACAGACATAGCCTCAGAGTAAAGGGTTGGAAAAAGATTTTCCAAGAAAATGGCACAAAGAAAGAAGCTGGGGTTCCCATTCTAATATCAAAATAAGAAGACTTCAAACTAAAATCAATTAAAAGAGACCAGGATGGTCATTACTTATTCATCTAAGAAAAAATTGGCCAAGACAAGATCTCAATCCTAAATATTTATGTCCCTAATATAAGGGCACTAATCTGTGTAAAAAAATATATAATGAATTTCAAATCCCACAACAATTCTCACACTCTAGTAATGGGAGACTTCAATACCCCACTTTCAACCCTGGATAGGTTAACCAGACAGAAACTCAACAGAGAAATAAGGAGTCTAAAAGAGGTTATGATGCAAATGAATTTAATAGATATCTACAGAAACTTCCAGCCAAATGCAAGGGAACATACATATTACTCAGCTCCTCATGAAACTTTCTCTAAAACTGACCACACAATTGGCCATAAAGCAAATATCAACAGATACAAAAAAAGAAAATAATCCCTTGTATCATATCAGACCGCCAGGGCCTAAAGTTAGAGTTCAAATATATCAAAAATCACTGAAAGACTACCATCTCATGGAAACTAAACATCACTCAAATGAACCACCTCTGGGTCAAGGAAGAAATCAGCCCATCCATTCCGGTTCCGCTTCCAGGACCAGGTGCTGTCTGCAGAGTAAGTCCCAGCGAACTCTGTCGCAGGTGCAGATAAAGTCTGCCTGTCACCAACCCACAGCTGCTACTGAGGGAATTTGCAAGGCTCCCCACCCCGACCTCGAACTGAGCAAACAGACAACTACAGGGGTCCCTGAAGGACAGACTCAGACCCCGCCCAGAGGTGAGGAGGGGTCACCAGGCCCAAGCGACTATATCTCAGCCAGGGAGGGAGAGTTGAGCTCCCATAATTTCCAGTTCCGCTTCCAGGACCGGGTGTTGTTTGCAGAGTAAGTCCCAGTGAACTCTGTAGCAGGTGCAGATAAAGTCTGCCTGTCACCATACCCACAGCTGCTACTGAGGGAATTTGCATGGCTACCCACCTTGACCTCGAACTGAGCAAACAGATAACTTCTGGGATCTCTGAAGGGCAGATTCAGACCCTGCCCAGAGAGGTGACAGGAGGCACACAAGCCCGAGTGTCACAATTGACCAGGAGCCATCTAATTGTGAGCCACTGAAGCCATGGGTAAACGTCAGTGAGAAAAATTACATAATAATACAAAGAACAACATGGTAACTCCAGAAGAGAGTGGTGATCTTACAAATACAAGACCTGAACTGAGCAATGAAGAGGAAACAGAAGGAAGCAGCACCAAAAATTCCTTTTTGATGATCATTGAAGCTCTCAAAGAAAATATGAAAAATAGCCTTAAAGAAATAGAAGAAAATACAAACAAAAAATTGGAAGAGATGAACAAATCTATGAAAGAAGCATGCCAGGAACTAAAAGCAGAAATAAAAGCTGAAATGGAAGCAATAAAAAAGGCACAAAATGAGGCAAAGATGGAAATAGAAAATCTGAAGAAAAAGCTGGAAACACAAATACAAGCATAACAAACAGAGTTCCAGAGATGGAAGATAGAATCTCTGAAGTGGAAGATTCAGTAGCTCAAATAGATATATCAAAGAAAATAGTAAAACTAAAAAAGGCATAAAACAAAATGTTCAGGAAATCAGGGACACCATGAAAAGACCTAATTTGAGAATAATAGGAATAGAAGAAGGAGAAGAATACCGGAGAAGAATACCAGCTCAAAGGCACAGATAATGTTTTCAATAAAATCATAGAAGAAAACTTCCCTAACTTGAAGAAGGAAATGCCAATAAAGATATAAGAAGCTTACAGAACACCAAATAGATATGATCCCACAAAAAAGTCAGTGTGCCACATTATAATCAAGCCACAAAACATACAGAACAAAGAAAAAATTTTAAGAGCAGCAAAAGAAAAAGGCCAACTCACATATAAAGGCAGACCCATCAGAATAACACCTGATCATTCAATGGAAACAATGAAAGCTAGAAGGGCTTGATCAGAAGTTATACAGACTCTAAAAGAGCATGGCTGCCAAACTAGAATACTATAACCTGCAAAATTATCAATCACCATAGATGGAGTAAATAAGGTATTTCAGGACAAAGTCAGACTGAAAGAATATCTATCTACAATTCCAACACTACAGAGAGTTTTAGAGGGAAAACTCCCACCTAAGGACCCCAGATACACGAACAAAATCACAAACAATCAATAATTCCACAGAAGAATACCCTAGAGAAAGGAAATACAAACAAGTTACCACCAAAAATTGCAGAAAATATGAATCAATGGTCACTAATTTCTCTTAATATCAATGATCTCAACTCTCCTACAAAATGTCACACACTAACAAGATGGATACAACAACAGAAGCCATCTTTCTGTTGCCTACAAGAAACATACCTCAACAGCAAAGACCCAGAATACAGGGTTGGGAAAAGATTTTCCAGTCAAATGGTCCTAAGAAACAAGCAGGGGTTGCAATCCTAATATCTAACAAAGTAGACTTTAAACTCAAAGCAATTAAAAGGGACCAAGATGGTCACTACTTATTCATCACAGGAAAAATTTTTCAAGAGGAGATTTCAATCATGAATATTTATGCTCCTAATGTAAGGGCACCTATTTATGTAAAAGAAACACTGCTAAAGCTCGAATCCCACATCAGTTCTTACACCCTAATAGTGGGAGACTTCAATACCCCACTTGCAACACTGGATAGATCAACCAGACAGAGTCTCAACAGAAAAATAAGGAGTCTAAAAGAGGTTATGATGCAAATGGATTTCATAGATATCTACAGAAGTTTCCACCCAAACGCAAAGGAATATACATATTTCTCAGCTCCTCATGGAACTTTTTCCAAAATTGACCACATAATTGGTCATAAAGCAAATATCAACAGATACAAAAAAATGGAAATAATCTCTTGTACCATATCAGACCACCAGGGCCTAAAGTTAGAGTTCAACAACATCAAAACCCAAAGAAAGTCTACCAACTCATGGAAACTAAACATCACTCAGATGAACCATCACTGGGTGAAAGAAGAAATTAAGAAAGAAATCAAAGTCTTCCTAGAATTGAATGAAAATGAATCTATAATGTATCCAAACTTGTGGGACACAATGAAAGCAGTCTTAAGAGGAAAATTCATAGCGCTAGATGCCTATATGTAAAATCTGGAGAAATCCCACAGTAGAGACCTAACAGTGAAGCTGAAAGCCTTAGAACAATTAGAAGCATAAGTCATGCTTATGATTTTATCTTTTTTTATAGTTATTGTTAACTTTTCAGCATTTTAAATTCATTTTACTGTTTTTTTTGATAAATACAAAATAAAGAAAAAAAGAATGCACAGTATAGAGGAAAAAAAAGGAAAGAAATCAAAGTCTTCCAAGAATTTAATGAAAATGAATCCACAACGTATACCACCTTGTGGGACATGCTAAAAGCAGTCTTAGGACAGAAATTCTTAGCACTAGACGTGTATATGAAAAACCTAGAGAAATCCCACACTAGAGAACTAACAGCACAGCTGAAAGCCTTAAAATCTTTAGAAGCAAACTCACCTAGAAGGAGTAGAGAGCAGGGAATATTCAAACTTAGAGCTGAAATCAATACAATTGAAAAAAAAAAGAACAATACAAAGAATCAATGAATCTAAGAGTTGGTTCTTTGAGAAATTCAACAAGATAGATAAACCCTTATACAAACTAAACAAAAAGCAGAGAAAGAGTGTCCAAGTCCACATAATCAGAAATGAAAAGGGGGACATAACAACAGACTTCCATGAAATCGAAAGAATTATCACATCATACCTTGAAAATCTATACTCCACAAAAATGAAAAACCTAAAAGACATGGACAGCTTTTGGGACAGTTACCATTTTCCAAAATTAAATCAAGATCAGATTAAATAACTAAATAGACCTTTAAACCTTAAGGAAATTGAAGCTGTCATAAAAATTCTCCCAAGTAAAAAAAAAAAAAAAAAAAAAGCACAGGTTCAGATGGTTTCTGTGCAGAGTTCTACCAGACATTCAAAGATGAGCTATTACCAGTACTCCTCAAGCTGTTTCACGCAGTAGAAATTGACAGAATATTGCCAAACTATTTTTATCAGGCCACAATTACTCTAATACCAAAGCTGTTCTAAGACACAACAACGGAGAATTACAGACCTTTTTCCCTCATGCATATTGATCCTAAAATTCTCAACAAAATTTGGGCAAGCCATATACAACAATATATAAAAAATGTCATCCAACATAATCAAGCAGGCTTCATCCCAGAAATGTAGGGATGGTTCAACATTCAAAAAACCGTAAATGTCATCCATTATATAAATAAAGTGAAGGAACAAAATCACATGATCATATCCCTACACACTGAAAATCCCTCTGACAAAATCCAGCATTATAGCAGTCCTGGAAATATCAGGAATACAGAGAAATATCGAAATATAATAAAGGTGATTTACAAGAAGGCAACAGCCACCATCAAATTTAATGGAGAAAATCTCAAAGTAATCCCACAAAATCAGGAACTAGACAAGGATATCCTCTCTCCTTTTACTATTCCATATTGTTCTTGAAATTTTAACTAAAGCAATAAGAGAACGAAAGGAGAGTAAGGGGTTACAAATTGGAAAAGAAGAAATGAAACTATCTCTATTTGCAGATGACATGATTATATACATAAGTGATCCACAAAATTCTACCAGGGAACTTCTACAGATGATAAACTACTTCGGCAACGTAGTAGGATACAAGATTAACTCAAACAAATCAGTAGCCCTCTTATACACTGATGTTAAAAGGGCTGAAAAAAATAAGGCAAACATCACCCTTTATAATAACTGCAAATAGCATTAAATACCTTGGAGTAACCATAACCAAAGAAGTAGGAGATCTATTTGACAAAAATTTTAAATCACTGAAGAAAGAAATTGAAGAGGATTTCAGAAAATGGAAATATCTCCCACGTTCCTGGATAGGTAGGAACAACATAGTAAAAATGGCAATTCTACCAAAAACAATATACTGATTCAATTCACTTCCCATCAAAATTCCAACACAAATTTTTATATACCTTGAAAGAACAATAATCAATTTCATTTGGAATAACAGGAAAGCCAAGATTGCCAAAAGAATTTTACTCAACAAAAGAACCTCAGGAGCCATCACCATCCCCATCTTCAAGTTGTACTACAGAGCTACAGTAATAAAAACCGCCTGATACGGGCATAAAAATGGACTTTTGGATCAGTGTAATCACATTGAAGATCTGGACATAAAGCCAAATATTTTGAACACCTGATCTTTGAAAAAGAGGCCCAAAATAATCATTGGGAAAAAAGGTAGTATCTTTAACAAATGATGTTGGCATAGCTGGATGGTAATGTGTAGAAAAATGCAAATAGATTCAAGCCTATCACCCTGCACAAAACTCAAATCCGAATGGATCAAAGACCTCAACATAAACCCAGCCACACTGAACTTGATAGAAAAGAAAGTGGGAAATACCCCCCAACACATTGGCACAAGTTACTACTTCCAAAATATAACACCTGTAGCACAGATACTAAGAGCAACAATCAGTAAGTGGAACCTCCTGAAACTGAGAAGCTTTTATCATGCCAACGACACAGTCAATAAGACAAAACTACAGCCTCCAGTATGGGGAAAGATTTTCACCAACCGTACAAGTGGCAGAGGACTGATCTCTAAATTATATAGAGAACTCAAGAAACTAGAGCCCAAAACCTTGATTTTTCCAATCAAAAAAATGAGGCCTAGAACTAAAAAGGGAATTCTCAGCAGAGGAATTACGAATGGCTGAAAGGCACTTGAAAAGGTACACATCTTCTTTAATCATCAGAGAAATGCAAATCAAAACAATTTTGAGATACCACCTTACACCTGTCAGATTGGCTAAGATAAAAGACACAGATGACAGCCTATGCTGGAGAGGGTGCGGAGTAAGGGGAACTTACTCCTTCATTGTTGGTGAGAGTGTAAGCTGGTTCAGCCACTCTTGAATGCAGTATGGTGATTTCTCTGAAAACTGGGAATCAATCTCTGGAAAGGCTCAACAACACCACTACTTGGCATATATCCTAAAGATGCACATTCGCACTCCAAAGGCATTAGCTCAACTATGTTCATAGCAACATTATTCATAATAGCAAGAACCTGGTAACAACCTAGATAGATGTTCCTCAACTAATGAATGGATTAACAAACTATGGTACATTTACACAATCAAGTACTATTCAGCAGTTAGAAAAGATGATATCCTAAAATTTTCAGGCAAATGGATAGATTTGGAGAATATTCTCATGAGCGAGGTATCATAAACTCAGAAAGGTAAACAGATGCATTCACTCATTGGTGGAATTTAAACAAAAAAGCTAAGCATGTTCAAGCTGCAAACCACAACCACTAAACAGCTTGAGATCTGAAACACCTTGGACTGGCACCTTGAATCCCACTCTATCCAGAGAAACATCTGACTCAGTCTTGATTTGGGGGTGAGGAAAGCAGGTTTGCCTGGAGTGGATGTTGAACTAAGCCACCTTGTTTCCTTGGGACCACTTGCCCTTTCTGGGGAGGAGATAAACTGATTGAGAGAAGAACTCTTCATCCAACATTCGATGGAAGCAGATGCAGCGATCCGTTGCTAAGCACCTGGATGAGCTCTGGTTCCAGCTGAAGATAAGGAAGAGAGACTATATGAGGAAAGTGATCAGGATCATGAGGAGGGGACCAACAGAGATGGTTGACTTGAACTTTTCAGAGCTCACTGATTCTGAAATGACAGCTCAGGAATCTTAATTTAATGGAACTAAACCCTCTGAATATAGATGGTAGTAAAACAACATGGTCAGTTTATGAAGCCTCTTGTAGTTGGACCAGAATTTATTTCTGGCGCATAAACTGGACTCTTGGAAGCTATTCTCTACAGAGGAACATTTTACTCAACCTTGATACTGGTGGGAGGGACTCAGACCTACCTTAAATGGATATGCCAACAAATTGACTCATCTTGGAATTCCTTTCCCTCCCTGGGGAATGGATCGGATGATCAGTTATGGGGCTGGAAAGAGGAGGGTGGGGGAGCAGTGTTGTGTATGAGAAAAAATGTTAAACAAAGAAAAAATTAAGAGAATGTTATAGTAATTAACAATTTTTAGGGAGTTTTTGTAGTTTCAATATATTTCATGATGAGAAGTAATTTAAACTAAAAATTATTATGTTAAAAAAAAAGGAACCTGGAAACAACATAGATGTCTCTCAACTGAAGAATGGATTAACAAACTGTGGCACATCTACACAATGGAGTACTACTTAGCAGTAAGAAAAACTGATATTCTAAAATTTTCAGGCAAATGGATGGATTTGGAGAATATCCTCTTGAGCAAAGTATCACAAACCCAGAAAGATAAGCAGGGGATGTACTCACCCGTTAGTGGACTTTTAAAAAAAAAGCTAAGCATGTCCAACCTGTAAACCAAAACCAATGAACTGTTTGGGATCTGAAACACCTTGGACCTGCACCTTGGAAACCATTCTCTTGAAAGGAAAATCTCATCCAGTCTTGATATTGGGATGAGGAAAAGTGGATCTGCCTGGAGTGGATACTGAACTAATCGACCTTTGAACCTTGGGGCCTCCTGCCCTTGCTGGGGAGGAGATAAAGTGATGGGGAGAAAAGAGTGTGACAGGGAGGGGGGAGGCAGAAGGGAGTTTGAACAAAGGGATACATGTAAAAAAAATACAACTTTATTCATAATAAAAAATGTTTAAAAAAAGAAAATATAACCTGAGTATTTTCTCTTACTGAAGCATCTTATCAAATTACTGGAACCATTTTATGACACCATGCTTATTAAAGCCCAACTTTCAGGTAGTATACTTTATAATATTTAATTTCTCAAAGCCTATAAATTTACATTGCAATCTAATTCCCAATGGAACACTGCTTAGCATATTGAAGCCCTCAGTAAGTCATAAGATCCTGTCCTTACTCTGCCTCTTTTAAGAGCTTCTAGAAGGATTTGTGTGGCTTTTATAGTCCAGGAAGATGACAAAAGGTGACTTCTTTTGAAGAAGAAAATAAACTTTTACAAGACAGTCAGTCTACTAAAATCCTACTCTTGTGCTTAAACTCCCCTCCCAGAAATCTGTGAGAAATAAATTTCAAATGTTTAGAATGGTTGTTACTTAGTGTAAAGTTTCTATTTTTTTATTTTTTGCAATGATATTAACTCATTGACACAGCAATCAAATAGGGAATCTGAACTGGCTTCCTGTGGAAAAGAGTGCTGAACTGTGTCAGTGGAGTTCAAATACTTTTTATATACTTTATCATACTTTAGTAGTTAGGTATTTGTGGTTTTGGAGTTTCTAAAAATGTGAAAGTCATCCTTTTCTTTTTTGTTTAATGAATGCCAAAGATCAACTTTTTATTTATGCTCATATCAACTTGTAACTTTCAATTTAGAGCAATATAAAATATTTAAAACAATTGTTTATTACATTGTTATTCTTTCTAGAGAGGCACAATCTTTAGTATTTAAGGAGTATTCAAGAAAATAAATCAATCATAGATCTTGTCATAAGACTGTCTTTGATGTCAATAAAATATTTTGTAATAAGGAGTTTTAATGTGATGCAACTATAAACAGTAAAAAATAAAATAGAGTGCTCAAAATAGGTACAGTGCCAGAAATGTTGATACTACATGTTTTAATGTATAAACATTTGTAAATAGTATTTTGACACATAAATACATAATTTTTTATTCTAAGTAATAAAGTAGATAAAGAAGTGCTAGAAATACCACTTTTTTAAAAAAATTCTTGATTTCTTTTTATTTATTATGAATAAAGTTTCATTTTTTTATCCATGTATCCTCTTGTTCAAACTTCCTTCTCCCTCCCTCCACCCCTCCCAGTCACTCTCTCTTCTCTTTATCTTCTTATCTCCTCCCCAGCAAGGGCAAGAGGTCCCAAGATCCCATTGTAGCTTAGTTGAGCATCTATTCCAGGCAGATCCACTTTCCTCACCCCAACATCAAGACTGGATCAGGTGTTCCTCTGGAGGGAATGGGCTCCAAGGTTCCAGTCCAACTTGCTTCTGATCCCAAGATGCTCACTGGTTGTGGTTTGCAGTATGGGTATGCTTTGCTTTTTGGTTAAAGTCCCTGCTTATCTTTCTGTGTTTGTGATACTTCGCTCAGGAGGATGTTCTCCAAATCTATCCATTAGCTTGCAAATTTTAGGATATCATTTTTTCTTCCTGCTGAGTAGTACTTCATTGTGTAGATATGCCACAGTTTGTTAACCCATTCTTAAGTTGAGAGGCATATTTAGGGTATATGCCTAAGAGTGGTGTTGCTAGATACTTGGGGAGATTGATTCCCAGTTTTCTGAGAAACTGCCATACTGCATTCCAAAGTGGTTGAACAGGTTAACACTCCTAGAAACAATGGAGGAGTATTCCCTTCACTTTGCATCCTCTCCAGCATAGGCTGTCATCTATGTTTTTAATCTTAGCCATTCTGACAGGTGTAAAGTAGTATCTTGAAGTTGTTTTTATTTGCATTTCTCTGATGACTAAAGATGTCCAGCACTTTTTCATGTGCCTTTTAGCTATTTTTAATTCTTCTGTTGAGAATTCCCTTTTTAGTTTTGAACCCCATTTTTAATTGGGTTATTAAGGGTTTTGTGCTCTAGTTTCTTGAGTTCTCTTTGTAGAGATCAATCCTCTGTCACTTGCAAGTTTGGTGAAAATCTTTTCTCATTCTGTAGGCAGTCATTTTGTAATGTTGATTGTGTCCTTGGCCTTAAAGAAGCTTCTCAGTTTTAGGAGGTCCCATTTATTTATTGTTGTTCTTAGTGTCTGCGCTACTGGTGTAATATTTACAAAGTGGCTACCATTGCCAATGAATTGGAGGATATTTTCCACTTTCTTTTTTATCAAGTTCACGTTACTGGGTTTATGTTGAGATCATTGATCCACTTGGATTTAAGTTTTGTGCAAGGTGATAGGATTGGATCTATTTTCATTTTTCTACACACAACCATTCAGCTATGGCAACACAATTTGTTGAAGATACTATCTTTCTTTCATTGAATATTTTTGGACTCTGTCAAAAATCAATTGTTCATAGGTGTGTGGATTAATGTCTGGGTCTTCAGTTTGGTTCCCTTAATCCACAAGTCTGTTTTTATGCCAGTACCAAGCTGTTTTTATTACTATAGCTGTATAGTATAATTTGAATTCTGGTATGGTTATGCCTTCTGAGATTCTTTTGTTGAACAAAATTGTTTTGGTGATCCTGGCTTTGCTGTTATTCCAAATGAAACTGAGTATTGTTCTTTCAAGGTCTGTAAAAAATTGTGTTGGGATTTTGGTGGCAAATACACTGAATCTGTAGATTGCTTTTGGTAAGATTGCCATTTTCACTATGTTGATCCTACCTATGCAGGAAAATGGGAAATCTTTCAATTTTTTTTATTCTCTTCTATTTCTTTCTTTAGGTATTTAAATTTTTTGTCAAACAGATTTGATACTTCTTTGATTACAATTACACCAAGGTATTTAATGCTATTTGCACCTATTATAGAAGGCGATGGTTCCCTTATTTCTTTTTTAGCCCTTTTATCTTTAGTGTATAAGAGGGCTACTGATTTCTTTGAGTTAATCTTGTATCTTGCTACATAGAAATGCTATTCTTTTTAGTCAGTTATATGTGATTAGTAGAGACAACATGGAAATAATGTGTACTGGGTATTTTTGACATATACTTTTATCTTTATTTATTTATGTGTTTGTCAAAGAGTACTAAACTTCATTTCAAGTAAGGATACCTTTCTGGTTAGATATTTAATATCGTACATAATTTAAGTGACCCATAAATTCTTCAGGCCAATCAGATTTCACAGCCTCCATATTATTAATGCAAATGAGTGAATGAAATTTACTATAGTATTGACATATTTAGCAACTTGATTATACACTGACTTACTTTAAGTCATTGTATTAAGTTTTGTAAATTGAAAAATGCATGTCTGGAAAACATGGAGATAATAGCTTCAAAGCTATGTGCAATTCTAGTAACTTTTTTTGTGTGCCAAAAGCATTCTTTTCATAGATATATTTACTAATATCTAATTTGTTATCTAATATTAAATGATTTTGATGATTGAGAACTTTAGAAAAAGTCAATTTTATCACTGATTAGAAAATACATAAGAAATTTAAATTTGCAGAATTTTATAAAAGTAGAAGTTATTAGAAAAGCAAAAAATGTTGTAAAACTTTCTTGTATATATTGTGAAATACAATCATTTCTATAAATGGGATAAACTATTAACATATGGCAGCTTATAGCCATTGGTAATTCCAGTTCAAAGATATTCAATGGTCTATTCTGGACTCTGCAGTACACAGTTATGTAAATGTTCACTGACATATATGCAGACAAAACATCCATACACATGTAATTAATTAATTAATTAATTAATTTTAACTATTTGTGGTTTGCATTGAGAATTTTAAGTAGAAAACATCTTAAACTATATACAATAGTATCAAATTTATTAAAATAAGGGTTTTATTTCATACAAGGAATGTACCTAATATTGATGCAAATATAAATCTT
>PVIH01019305.1:0-35771 GCA_004025045.1 Sigmodon hispidus | reverse complement strand
TCCCTTACACCTGAGTGGTGAGTATGCAGTGTGATCCTTACATCTGAGTGGTGAGTATGCAGTGTGATCCTTACACCTGAGTGGTGAGTGTGCAGTGTGATCTTTACACCTGAGTGGTGAGTATGCAGTGTGATCCTTACACCTGAGGGATGAGTGCACAGTGTGATCCTTACACCTGAGTGATGAGTGCACAGTGTGATCCTTACACCTGAGTGATGAGTGCGCAGTGTGATCCTTACACCTGAGTGGTGAGTGCGCAGTGTGATCCTTACACCTGAGTGGTGAGTGCGCAGTGTGATCCCTTACACCTGAGTGGTGAGTATGCAGTATGATCCTTACACCTGAGTGGTGAGTGCACAGTGTGATCCTTACACCTGAGTGGTGAGTATGCAGTGTGATCCTTACACTGGATGATTAGCATGCAATGTGGCCCCTTGCAACTGAATGGCTAGTGTTCAGTGTGATCCCCTTACAACTGAATGACTTGTGTGGAGTGTTTCCTAGATGCTTCATTTAGCTCAGAAGACCAAATAAAGTGAAATTCTTTTGGTCACATGATCAGGATTGGGTGACTGTAGTTTATTTCTGATTATTATTTCTTTCATCTTTCAATCTGAATCTTGAAATACTCATTTGCATCAGTAGTATTAAGCAATTCAATATATTCTCTAAAATTTTAAATTGTAAAAAAAAAATAGGAATCTTCCACTTTTTCAAATTATGTTGTTTCTTCAGCAAGTCACCCTGGTGGGAACAGGTGATGGATTTTGGTCCCACACCTAGAGTGATGCTGTCTTCTACCTGTGCTTGTGTGTGGTTCTACATCCTTGCTGTTAGCACTGTGTCTAATTGCACTGCCTACACGTTGCCCTTCCAATGGTCTTCTTCATCACTTTGTCTTCAGCATCTCTCTCAGAGCCTACACATTCCCACTCAGTGTAGGCTTACTCCATCCACAGCCCTGTTACTGGGCTGCATCATATGAAGCCCCATAAATGCAACTGAGCTAGGTAACATAGTTACATCCTCACTGCTACACTGACATGGGATTTTGTTTTCAATTCTTATAGTTCTTGGTTCAAACTATATGTCCTAAATTTCACATCAGTTTGGTTTTGTTTTTAATCTACATTCCCAGAAAGTAAATTGTAATTCTTCAAATAAAGAAAATTTCAGAAATACTGTGCATAATCATTGAAGTCAAACTTCTAAGAAGGAAAACATTTTAAATTGACCCCCCTCCCATCCTTCCTACAACCTGGTTTGTCACAAAGTAGGTATTTAGTAAACATCTAACTAGGGAAATATGGATTTGCACTAATACCCTAATCACATTCTAGTTTTGGAGACATAGAGAGGTGAATCTAAGAAATAAAAGAAATGACCGACGGCACTCAAATGAAAATAGCCCCATCTGTCTTAGGAGAAAGTGGGCGGATCGCTGGAACCCCGGAGAGCAAAGGCAGAAGATGGAGGTGGAAATTCCTACCCCGCACAAAGTAATCAAGCCCTTGGAGCTGAAAACTCCTTTCCCAAGACTGACCTCATAGGGAGCATGGTGAGGAAGAGCAATTACAGCCTGCAGCAGGGCACCGGGCTCAGACAGAGGTTCCTGCCATCTCCTCTCTCATTCTGATTGTGCAAATGCTATTGCTCCAGTACCTACCAGAGCATTGCTAGTGCTATGGCAACCACATGTCCTGTGCACTTTCCCACTATATTTCTCACTATATTAGATTTCTGATGAGAGAGCAATTACTGTATTCTAGTGACATTTTTCCACTCTAGGGAAGGTGGTTTATACAATTCCTATGAAATGAACTGAGAAAACTGTACATAGCTCAGCTCAAAAGAACCATCCTCAAACCTGTCACCAGCTGTGAAAGTCTCCCAGAAGCTACTTTAGAGGCTTGTGGTGTTGATTTTTCTTTTCTTACTTCCAATTTTTCTGTATTCACCGACTCCCCTTTTACTCTGAGGAGGTTCAATAGACAAGAATGACGGGATGGGCTGACAGTCTCCTCCCCATCTGTTCAGGCTGCTACAAACCTGCTTGGTTTCTAACAAACCAGAGGAACAAACAGCCAGAGAAAGACCTCAAGGATAGATTGCTACATGTGCCACTAAGTAAAACGTGGCATGGTGTGATAAGTTAAGGCTAATTCCAAAGCTACAAAGACCAGTGCTTGAAACCTTTGAGTTCCTTAACCTCTCAAAACAGAAGCACTTAGAGAATGAGGATGGTGGACTGTAACTATGAGATTAAAGAAACCTGAGAAATATTAAGTGTAAAGCACTCATCTCATGAGTGGCTAAATGAATATTTCTTTAGTTACTAGTATATGGAATCTATATCCCATGCACCAGAACATTTTGAAATAAGTATAATCAAACTATATGTGCAGTGCATTAATAAGTAATAGTTATGCTTTTTAATACCTCATGATGGGCAATAGCATAATACAAGTCTCTTTTAAGAAGCCATCAGGTCCTCAATTCTCATTTTTTCACATGCTTGGTCACCTCTGTAGCATCTCCATTCAAAGTGTTAAATTCCATGTGAAACTTGAACATACACTTCTGAGAGTCTGATTCATTTCTTGTCAAAATGACTGAATCAGGAGACAACACCAACAGGTATTTATTTTAATGGAGGCATTTCTCAGAAGAAATGTCAACCACAAATCTGTCTTGGCAGATGCATGCCATGTTATTTTCTGTCTTACATTTTAACATTGGCAAGCACTGCCTGTGGGATGTGCAGCTTTCAAGGTAATAGCAAAAAGAGGAAAAATGGGGTGTATATTTTTGTTTTTAATTTATTTTATGTGAAATATTTACAGGTCCTTTTAACATAAATAATATTTATGTGTGTGCATGTGTGTGTGTACTCATGTGTGGGTGTCTCAGTTATTTTTCTGTCACTGTGAAAAGACATCATGTGATCAAGCCAACTTATAAAAGAAGATGTCTATTTGGGGTTTACAGTTTGGTGGGGAGCAGTAGACAGGCAGGCAGGGGGCTGGAGCCATAGGGAGAGTTCACATCGTGAGACACAGCCACGAGGCAGAGAGAGAAAGGACTATCTTGAGATAGTGTGGGTCTTTTGAAACACCCTTCCCCAGTGATGCACCTTCTCCAACAAGGCCACATCTTCTAATCTCCCAAAATGGTTCTACCTACAGGAGACCAAGCATTCAAATATCTAAGGGTATAAGGACCGTTCTTATTCAAACCATTATAGTAGGTGTTGTGAGTGAGGAATGCAGATGTATAAGGAGGAAGTTAGGGGGGAAATTTGTGGTTCTACATCCCAGAAATAACTATTAACATTTAGCCTGTCTTTTCTTGTATTGTAATACTATGATTGTTGATATTATATTTTCTTTCCAGTTTTTTTTCTTCTTCAGATTTTATCATGAGCATGTCTGCAAGACATCAGCTGAGTGATGTACTTACCCCTTTAGAAGCCTTTTCAGTAGGGATTTCTACTTCATGACATCTGTGTGAGGATAGTTAAGGAAGCTGATTCTTTTTTCTTTTTTTTTCAGAAAATAAAGTCCCCTTTCCCCCCATATATCCCCTTGCTCTCCCTCCCTTCCCCCTCCCGATCCCTCCCTGTCTGCCTTCAGCCTCCCTCCTCCCCATCCCAAAAGGGCAAGAAGTCCCGAGGTGGATCAGCTCAAGGAAGCTGATTTTTTTTACCATCTCTTAAAGAGCACACAAATGCAGTTTGTGTTTGCTCTGACTCTCGAATCCTCGGGAGTTGAAAAGCCCATATTTATTGCACATTGTATCACCCTGCCCTCTGGAGTCACTCTGGAGATCCAGAGAATTCCCAAGACAAGTTCTGACTCCAGCAAACTTCCAGGCAGAGCTGATGCTAAAACACAGAGGAGCTCAGAGGTGAGCCCTCCAGCTTGTGAGTGTGATGTTGTTTAATTACCTAGAGAGTTCTCAGGTCTTGAATTTCTTTCTTTCCACTTTACAATGAGTCAGCTTCAAAGAATAGTGTTTTCTTACCTCAAACACAATTATGATTTCAACCACAGTAATGTGATTTGCCAGTTTAATAGTATATTTCCTACTCCTACCAAAAAAGAAAAAGGAGAGAGGGGGAAGGGAGGGAAGGAGAGGGGGAGAGAAGGAGGGAGGGAAGGAGGGAGGGAGACTGGACAGGCTTATTTTTCCAAATTCATTTACAATGATCAACTTAAGTAAAACCAGTGTTTTCACTGATGGAAAAACAAAAATTTCCACTCCCCTCAAAAAACATTCAAAGAGGACTTCAGATTCTAATAATTTAGATCATATAAAAAATTTTCTTTTTTCCATAAGCATGTACAGTGAGAAATGGTTTTGTATAATTAATATGCTGCTATGGAAAGGTCTTGTATTCATACATCTTGAAGGTAGAAACAAGAATGAGTTTTTAGGAACTGGAGAGATGGCTCAGTGGTTAAAAGCACAGGCTGCTGCTCCAAAGGATCCAGGTTCAATTCTCAGCACCCACATGGCAGCTCACAATTGTCTGTAATTCCAGTTCTTGGGGATCCAACACCCTCATACAGACATGCAGGCAAAAACAGCAATGCACATGAAATAAAATAAATTTAAAAACTAAAAAAGAAAGAGTTTTTAAAATCAGACATAGTAGTATACACCTTTAACCACAGCACTCAGGAGGCAGAAGCTCGTGCATTTCTCTAAGTTTAAGGCCACCATGGTCTATCTACATAGAGAGTTCAAGGCCAACCAGAGCTACAGAGTGAGTCCCTGGCTCAAAAAAATAAAAAAGATAATTTAAAATCTTTTATCATTTTCTAATGTGATATTGATAGTGTGAAGAAAATAAATAAAAATTTCTTTAAAACTGTTTGGGGTAAAGATAAAAATAAAAACAATAAGTCAGCCAATTCAAATAAATAAAAAAACTAGGAGAATTTAGTTCAAATTAGCCAACCTCAGCAACATGATAGCTCCAGGAAAGCAGTGAAATGTTCTCTGAAAGGTGAGGGTGCACTGTGGACTTAGCTAAACTCTTCAAAAGCCTCTTCCAGAACACTCGCCAGTTTCATTACTTATTGCTTTCAGAGTATATCAAACTGTCAAGTTCACGATCAGCATTTCTGTCCTTCCATGAAATCTGCCAAGAGCTAGCTACATCCAAATGTTTCAAAGCTTTTTCAAAGTGTACACAGAGGTACACTTACTGGATAAATTTTGGGTGAGCCAAGGATCATGGGTACTTTGGAAATGACACTAACTTGGGCTTCTCCAAATTGAGAAGTTACAGGTACTTATAACACAAGATGGTTCGAAGAAGCAGTCAGCAGAGGTGAGGAGTGCATTGCATGGGAAGGTACTAGGTTGTTTGTCCATGCATTACTGCAAAAGGGCTGCAGTCATTGTGGAATGAATTGCAGCTGAATGGAATTGTCACATTACGTTCTAAGTGAGAGCAAGATCTCAGGGTTGGTAGAGGAAGATGAGTCAAAATGAGAAGGGTCAAGGAGAGAGTGAACAGGAGACTTGGGGGCCTGAGAGCCCAACGTACAGAAAGAATGGAGCCCTAGTCCCAGAGGCTGTTTGACTGAAAAGTCAGGAGGATACAAACTGCAAAAAGCCTGTTCTCTTCGACAGCTGGAGGGAAGCTTGTGAATTTTATGGTCCATTTCTTGTTTGGTGGATAGACAGACACAGAAGCCAGACAGCTTGGAGTGGGCGGGCACATGGGTGGTGAGAAAGTAGAGTTGGTGGGAAGTGTGGAAAACTCAAGATATCTGGCTAGGAAAGAAAAAAAGAGATATCAGGCAGAATGAGAGCAGGAAGTAGAGCCGAAGAGAGAGTTTGGGGGTCCTGTATATGTTAGTTTCTTTATATCATATTGATTTGAGATTTATTTTGTTTTGTTTTGTTGGGGGGTGTCTTGCTTTGTAGCTTTGACTAACCTTGAATTTACAGTGATCCCCATAACTCAGTGCCCCAAGGGTAGGATTCCAAGCATGTATCACCATGCCTGCAAAGCACTGGTTTTTTTTAGGGAGAACAAAACTCAGAGTGCTGTAGCCAGAAGTTTTTCCCTGTCTCACCTAGCCCCAGGTTTCCACAGTCACTTATAAAATAATCACTCAGAAGTTTATATTAATTACAAACTGTTTGGTCTATGACTCAGTAATCTTGCTATCTAGCTCTTAGATCTTAAATTAACCCATATCTACCACTCTATGTATTACCATGTGGCTCATCAGTACATTCACATCTTGCTTCTTTGGTGACTGGATTGTATCTCCCAGACTATGCTTTTCTTCTCCTGTCTTTCTGCTTTGATTCCCCACCTGGCTGAAATCTGTTTTGCCATAGGCCAAAACAACTTTTTTAAATTAACCAACGGTAGCAGCACATATTCACAGCATACAGAAAAACCATCTCACAGCATAGGGCTTCAGTGGTCATCTAAGAGATGCATTTAAGAGGAAAAGGCCTTCTGTGAGCAAGACTAAGCTGCTATATCTAAAAGTCTGAAGCAAATCCAACCAGCAGGTCAACAGATATATGTTGTCCTTGTAGGCTGGGGCCCAAAATGAATAATGTATAATTCTGCCCTTTAAAAGCTACAGTTCGCTAGAAACAAGCAGACACTTAATTAATATAAGCTAAGAAAAAGTCATTGAGAAAGTTTAAGGAAATTAAGAAGACATTAAGTCCATGACCAGCACCAGCATCCTTCCAGCCTGGTCCTCTGACATCCCCTGACACAGAGCCCCCCACATTAAGGGTCAGCTTCATGCCCTTGGTGAACAACCCTTCTGCACTTACTCCTCTTCTTCACAGATCCTGACTTGCTGTTGCTCACTTTTCCATATCTTTGCCAGCACAGGCTCTCCAAGTTTCCTGCCTTAGAATTTCTTGTGCCAATGTTCGACTCCTGGGTCTTTGCTAGGCACTCACGTGGGAGGGGAAGGAGCACCAACTTTGTCTCAGCATGACCCAGGTTAAACCCAGCTCACATTGCTTAATACCTATATGAGAATATAAGAGATATGTTTTCCATCCCTAGGATGCAGAGATCAACTTACCAATGAAGAACACTATCATAAAATAGTGTAGATGAAGCAATGACTATGTAACTGGGACTTTTAACCCAGAACGTATAGAATTCCAGTTTTTCTGTGGTGTCTTGGACAGACATTTAATCTCCCTGTACCTCAGAGTTCTCCGTTTTGGAAATCGGTTCTAATAGATATGAACCTCACAATTGTCAAAAATAATAGGAGAGCAGAGAAGAATGGGGGGTACCCATTCAAGTGCCCAGGACATCTAGTAAGTTCTATATAAATGTTTATTTTATCATCACTACTGCTGTGTTCTATTATAGCAAAAGCTAATTAACGAAAATGTCTGCTATTCATCCTCTATAAATATATACATTACTGTTAGTTTTCAAACCACTTTACTCCAATGAGCACAATGCTTTAATTTTTTAAAAGTTTCTTTGCATTCTTTTGTGTTTTCCTTTTATGATATAGCTTGACAAATATGAACAGAATACTATAAAACTTCAAAATGTTTGTTGTTTCACAAGCACATAAAATGGCCCAGAATACCACAAGGGTTACCACAAAACACTACTGCCTCCATCTAGACATCTGTTCTAGCTTGTGCTTCCTTAGTCTATACATAAGAAATCAGTAATGGCAGCTTTGACAGAACCCTGACCTAGTATGTATGAGGCCATGGGTTCTATTGCCAGCACTTAAAAAATGGATTGAAAATAATTAATTGAATAACTAAGTTATGAATTATGTAAGTGATAATGTTTATAAGTGAGTCAAATAGGAAATTTATTCAAATCAAGTCAATTCATGCAAAGATGAAATTAATATTGCCAACAAGCACATTAGAAAACCTTTTTCGTGGTCATCAGAAAAATTACATCAACAGGATCTCCATTTTTGTATGTATCAGTTGAAAAGATTGTCCTGAAGCATAGTGTTCATAGTATAAATTCCTGCCAACCAGATTTTCGTACTAGGAATCAAAGCCTCATGCTATATGCATGGCCTTTGACTCTGTCTTGAAGCCTGGAAATACATCTGGATGTGGTGACTATACATGAGGATGAGAGTTGAGTATCAAGATTGGCTATCAAGCATAAAACAGAAGTAGCTGGGTCAGAATGAAAGGGAATTCGAGATCAGCTTATGCTAGATAGTGAGATCTTATCTTAAAAAAATTACACTGGGTGTCTACTTTTAGAGCTATCTTTTGCTGAAATGTATATTTTTTTAGTAGATTGAGGGGGGCCAGTTGTGACCATATAAGGTAGTTCACAACTGCTTCCGACTCGAATGTCTTAGGGAATCCCACACCTCTGGGCCCCTTGGGCACTTACACACACACACACACACACACACACACACACACACACACACACACACACACGCATGAATGCACGTGCATTGCACCACACTGAGAACCAAGCTCCTAGCTTGGAAACATCTGGGAGACAGACTCAGCCACAGCAAATCACAGGATGTAGTAATAACTGCTGCAAAGTTTTATTTTTCCCACGAGTGCCATAGTTTCGAATGATCACTACTCAGCTGCTTTATTTTTGACACTGCTTTAGATGGATGTGTGAACACCAACCATATGTTTCTGAGTGAATGATCAAGAAGGACTGTATGGCTTTAGCTTATGGACAAGTTTCTGTCTGCTGGAGAGAGAATTTTTCTACTCTTAGAGAAGGTCAAGTCATAACAACCAGGGATTGTCAGGGCTCAAATCCTGGCAAATTACTGTGTGATTTAAGCTTTTAGCGCCTAAACAGGTAACTCAATGTTTTACTCCTTGGCTGTTAAAACAGATGCACCATCACACATAAGAAATAAAGATGATGTAGGCATGAGGACCTCGATTCAGATCTAAGCACCAATGTTAGATAGATAGATAAATAGATAGATAGATAGACAGATAAAACAGGACTGATGTTAACCCCAGTGGGGAGGAGATGGTTAACCCTAACATCTCTGGGCCTTGATGACCAGCTAGATTAACTAAATTGATGCATTCCAAGTTCAGTTAAAAACCCTGTCTTAGAAAATAATGTTGGGTAGCTACAGAGATGGTTCAGTGATTAAGAGGACTGGATACTCTTCCAGAGGGCCTAGTTCAACTCTCAGTACTCACATGGAAGCTCAAAGCCTTCTGGAACTCCAGTCCTGGGGATCTGATGATCTCTCTTGGCTTCTGTGGATGTCAAACATACACGTGGTGCATAGATATACATGTAGGCCAAACATAATGGCCTACACATGAAATAAAAATAAATTTAAAAGAAAAGATCAAAAGAAATTCAAGGAAGATGCCTGGTGTTTACCTCTGACCCCACCACCACCACCACATGCACACATTACTACATGAATATACATATACATATATATATATACACACACACAACTAATAAAATGAATGAAAACTACTTTCTAACATCATTACTGGTAAAAGATACTGAACTTTAACCTTCAATGCATTTATGAAGATTGAAGGTAAATTCATCCTGACTTGTTGAAGGACAGCGGAGAAGCTGGGGAGTTTAGTACATTTAGGCCTTTCCAAAAAACGCACAGTGAAGCTTGTTCTTGTTATGGGCTGCAGGTTCTCCTACTTGGAGAGGCCAGAAGGCTTCTCTGGGGTGCTTGTTCCAGGCTAACATGCTTCAAGGAGCTTCTTTCAGCACTTTCTCTCAGCAGTGCCCTGTCCCTTTGGTCCCCAGACTGCCCAAGATGGAGCCACCCCTGAGAGCCAGATACCAAGCCAAAGCCCTCCTGAGGGTTCTAGTCCCCACCTGCTGATTCTCACCCATTCGCACATACCCTGAGCATCAACATTCAGCGTCTGTGTTCTCATTTCACTGTAGTCTCATGGAACCACCAGCAGTGAACTTGGCTGCTTGACACATTTTCCCCACAGAGAAATGAGTGAGTGGGCCTCAAATCTCAGAGCTGAAAGGAAGTCAACTTTTGCTGTTGGCATCTAGCAGTCAGGAGCATGTTGTTTCTCAGTAACTCTTAGGCAGCCTTAGCACCATGGGGACGCCCTCAAAGTCAGCTTCTATACTACATGAAGAACCTGAAAACACTTGTGAAGGAACTTGGATCACAATCTCATTTCCAATTTTCTGTTGGAAACCATGAACAGTGTTTTGATGATCCAACTTCCAAGTTGGATCAAGATTTGCAAGTGACATGGAGACCCATCCTTTGGTATTTTCTCATTGAGTCCAGTCTTACATAGTGGAAAATCACAGCCTGTGGAAGGAAAAGAGTATTGGGACGGTATCTTGGCCTTCCTCATTGTAGCCCAGCTCATCAGGCTGCCAAGGCAGTTGGCTTCCTCCTGTCCCCTACAATGCCGAGATCACTCTGGCCATCCCTCTCCTGTGGTAATGAAAATGGAGTTTCTGTACTTGGTTCTACAATTCCTCTCAAGCCACCAACCCCCCCTCCCACCCTGCATCCCCAGTTCTGCTTCTCTTTATGTAGCTGCATGTCACATTTCATTACACACTGGCTCCATCCATGCTGACAGGGAGGCGTAGGCATGGATGACTATAAATACCTCTCTCTTTCCATTCACATGTCTCACGCGCCTGGGGGCTTCTCTCTGCCAGTCAGGGTTCTGTTCTGGCTCTGATTCATGGTAATGTGCTTTTATTACTAACCTCGTTTCTCATGTGGCCAGAAGCCCTTCTTGGCATCAGTCAGAGACTTCCAAGAACACATTGATGTGGTATTTTAAAAGAACTCTCCTAGCTTCCCTAAGGGCTGGGTGGTAGTTTTCTGGGGAAGAAGGGGCAGGGATAGAATATTTTGACATTTCCTGAAGCCCTTGGAAAGTTGGTTTTAATTCAGATAACAAAGGCAAGTTTGGAGATCTGGGAGCATAGCTCAGTCAGCACAGTGCTTGCTTATGAGGACCTAAGTTTGGATCCCCAGAACTCACATAAAATGCTGGGTGTGTGGGAGGAACAGGAGTGTCACTGGAACTCCAGTCAAATCAGTGAGTTTCAGGCTGAATGAGAAAATCCGCCTCAAAAATTAAGTGGGATAGCAGCGGAACAAAGCCTTCAGTGTCAGCCTCTGGCCTCCACGCATGTACATACCCACACACATGCATCGGCTTAGTCTCTCTATTACTGTGATAAAATAACACAGCCAAAAGCAACTTGGGGAGTAAGGGGTGAGTGTATTTCATATTCCAGCCTGTCATCCATCATCCAAGGAAATCAGGGCAGGAACTCAAGGCAGTTAGGAAGTTCCTGGAGGCAGGACCTGAAGCAGAAGCCATAAGCAGTGGTGCTTACTGGATTGCCCAAAAATGGCTTGCTCAACTTACTTTCTTACACAACCAAGGACCACCTGCCCAGGGCTGGCACTGCCCATGGTGAGCTGGCTCCTCCTACATCAGTCAAGAAAATGCCCTATATACATACGTATCTACAGGCCACTCACACGGCATTTCTCAATTAACCTTCCTTCTTCCCAGATGATTGTAGCTTGTGCCACGTTGACATTCAAAACTATGCAGCAGATGCATATGCATACAGTCATGTAAACAACAGAGAGAGAGAGAGAGAGAGAGAGAGAGAGAGAGAGAGAGAGAGAGAGAGCGCTCAGAGTTCCTTTCAATCCTGCTGGCAAGCCTTCTCTTTCCTGCCTGAGGTCTCCTCAACTGATTCATTTTATTCCCGAGGTGACTCACTGGTGTCATCTGAGAAGCCATGGATGGGAGAGATGGATACAAAGAACGTGGGTCCCTAAGTCAGGCTGTCCTGGTAAAGATGTGGTTCCTGCTCTCTGTGTCATGGGGCACTGTCACATTTAACTTCCTGTTGGTGTCAGTCTGCTCCCTGGCAACGCAGACATGGTTAGCATCTACTGCACAGGACTATTAAAGTGGCTTACAAAGCTCACTCTTATAGGAAGGATAAAGAGGTTAGATTTATTAAATGTCTAGTCGATATTCTGTTACTTCCTTATCCCACATTAATGTGCAAACTAGAAACCAAAAGAGGGGAATCAAGCTTGTAGTTATTCAACTCTGACAGTTATTTAACACTCCTTGAAAAAGAGTCCACTGTGGGACAAAGAAGAAAGGCTGAGATGACAGGATCACACTATGTAGATTGTCCTGTCCTGGCTCCTAGGCCCCGGAAATAACCTGGGAGAGACCTGTACTGCTGCGTGCACTAGCGTCTCGACAGCACCTTTTCCCATGTCTCCTCTGGTTGGGTCTGTTGTTCTCAAGTGTTCTACACCTGTCTGTTGTAACCCACGCTGACAGCACCCCTTTAACCACAGATCCTTACCATGTTCATCTAATGCTGCGACCACATTTAAGACTAAATACACATTTTCTTCAAAAGTGTACAGTGAATTTCAGAAAGGGGCCTCACAAAAATCTAAAGACAGAGTCACACAATGCAGGGAGAAGCAGTGTGCTGTTTCTCTTTTATGGCAACAGCAGTGAAAACTTGGGTGTAACCAATCATGATTGCACCTTTGTTGAGCACTTACAAGCTAGAATTTAGGTATCCCAAGGCTTCCTACATGTTATCCTTACACTTTTTATGGGAAAAAATTATTATGACATTTCAGCATTCTGGGAGATTTTTTAAGTTATTGCAACAATAGATTGTGGTTAAATTTTTATATGATATTCTGAAACAAATAGACTGTGGTTAAATCTCTGTTTAATTTTCTGAAACCAATAGACTACGGCTACATCTGTTTGGTATTTTGTTTGGTTCTAAGTTTCCCTTGATACAGTTGGCTCACTAATGTCAAATACCAAGGTTTCACCATGTTCTCAGAAAGATCATGGGAAACTATCAAGTCACTTTCAATAAATAAGACCTTAAAGTTACTTACACAAAAAGTAGTAGCCCAGAGTAAAGAGGTGACATCTTCTGACACATGAATGTCACTAAATCAAAATCTTTAAAGATGTGTTATAATACATATATATGTATAGTGTGTGTGTGTGTGTGTGTGCAAGTATGCATGCCTATTTGCTTACATGGAGGACAGAAGAGGCATAGTGCATCCTGTTCTATCACTCTCCTCATGATCCTTTGAGGCAGTATATTCCCCTTGAGCTCATGTTTTCTCACCTACGCTGAAAGCCAGGAAACCCTAGAAATCCTGCCATCTCCACACACACCCCTTGAAGCTAGGTTCCAGGTAAGCATGGGATACCCAGCTTGTTACACAGGTGCTTAGGATACAAACTCTAGTTCTCATGTTTTCAGGGCAAACCCTCAGAGACTGAGCCATCTCCACAGTCCAAGATCAACATCTTTACCTTCAATTTCCAAACTTTTTTGTTTTCTTTCCAAGTAAAACAGAAACACTGTTTTACATATGAGATGAGCATTTCTTCTGATTATAACTGAGTACCCAGATTTTGCTCTTAGAGTTTTAGCATGAGTATTGACTGATTACAAAACTACACATAACACTGATTCAGCAGCTGCTTAGCTTTTTTTGTAAGGATTTCTCTAATTTTCTTACCCGTTCTTTCTATTATTTGATGTTATAGATCTCTGAGGTTTTATCATTATAAAGATGTGACAGGAATCTTTGACTATCCATGTCATAACTTCTTCCTTCAGAATTATTTCCAAAACACACTGAAATTTATTAATTTGTTAAATTCTTGAAACATAAGACAAAGTTTGTCAGTTTATATCCCAGGATCATAGGAAGGGTTCTTTCTCACTGTGTGTGCTGCCAGCAAGAGCTGTTTAAATACATGTTTCAGTTAGGGATTTTGGTTCCATTTCTCATTGCCATGACCAAATACCACTGAGAGAGAAAGGATTTGTTTTAGTTAGTGGTTCAGGGGATATAGTTTACCATGGTACCAGGACACACTTATTGTAGAAATATTTACTTATATCGTATAAAGGGCTGATATTTATTGAGGGGTGTATGAACATTTATGATATAAATTGAACCTTCAGACGATTTTTGGAGAGTGGAGCTGTCTCATACCAGGCTGCTGATCTGCAGGAACAAAACAGAAAGGAAGGTTAGTGTTCCCTGGTCTGAATCTGTTCTGGCCACATCCCGTTGGGGTCCTGATACTCAGGAGCTAAGCTTCCCTAAATAACGTCTGAATCCCATTACACTTGCCACTGTCCATGGTGGTGGGAGATATCTGCTCACACCTTAGGAGATCAGGAAGCAAAGACAATAGAATGCCAACACCCTGTTATGGTTCTCCTGTTTCCCTTTGTATCGAGTTTGAACCACAACCCATGGGCTGGCACTAGGCGTATTTGATTAAACCTCCCTGGAAATGCTGTCCCCAACAGGCCTAGGGATATATGTGCCCCGGGATTGCAAATGCATTCAAACTGACCATGAAGATGTCACAGCACAGACAGATCAAAGATGATGGAGACCCTGGATGCCTTCCTTCATCTGAAGATTGTTTTCCAAGGGGTGTGGCCCAAAGTTCCCCAAGGAATGACTCTGCCCCACCCTCCAGCATGATCCCTTGCCTAACACATACTGACACAGAAAGTATGACTAACCACATGGTTCAATATGTATCCATGCCAAGTAGCTATCTAATAGTGGATTCATTTACAATTAATTATGTTTCCCAAGTTGTAAGTGCTTTTGAGCTAAACATTGTTAGGTTGTTACGTTGCTTGGCCACGCCCCCCACTCTGACGTAGGCGTGCCTACCTTTAAAATCCCCAACCATGTGGGAGACTTTCTCTTTTTCTCTTTCTCTCTGCCCCCTACCCTACTCTTTCTCTTCTCTCTTCACCTCCTTCCTCCTCCTCCTTAATAAACATAATATGGCTCCCTTGGCAGCATGATGGTGAGTTCTTTCATGCGCAAAATACTAACAAACATACTCTGTATTTTCAAAAAAAAAGAATTTCTAAATATGATACTGTAACAGTACTAGAAAAATCAAATATTTTCCAGCATAAAAAAATTTCCCCAGAGCTTTATATATGTCTTTCAGCCCACAAAATAAATAAATATATTAGGTAAATATGTTGTTTCTGAGATTTCCACCAGAACACCATTACTTCCCAGCTGAACGAATCCCACCTGAGAGTCTGGCAACACTCATGTGAAATTATTTTGGTGTCTCATTACATTATTTTGGCACGTGCTGAAAATGCAGAATTTAGTTTTAGCCTATTTTTTTGCCTACGTTCTCAGTACTCCCTCATAATTATTCAAAACAGGTAAGAAAATCACTTTAAAACCCAGAACTTCTCCAGAAAAGCTACTTGAAGCTTTCTCCCTTTGGCAGGCCTCTGTTTGGTTTTTCTCAGTCAAGCAAAGTGCCCTCAGGCTTTTTTTTAAATTATTATTATTTCTTTTCTCTGCTTGATAGTGAAGTGACCAGTTTATTCACAATAGTTAGCAAGCAATCTCCCCAAATAAGACTTTACTTTTAGGTTTTAGATCTCTATCAGTTTTTTAGTTCAATAATTATATCCCAATTGTGGTAATACATTTTTAAATTATGACAAGAAAACCCCACAAGTTACATTGAGCAATGTCTTCTCCAAATATGTGTGATTCTTTTTTAAATTATTTGTATTATTTTTAATTATATGTTGGTGTGTGCATCTGTGTATGTCCGCATGTGAGTTTATGCAAGTGAATGCAGGTGCCATATAGGCCAGACATGTTGGACGCCCTGGAACTATCAGCCCAGACACAAATGCTGGGAATGGACCCAGGTCCTCTGGAAGAAAATCCAGTGTTCTTAACTGCTGAACCTTCTCTTCAGCCCTTTCCAGTATCTGTTGTGATGGGAAACAGACTTTTCTCTAACTTTTGATAAGTAAAGGTTTGTTTGAAGAAGTGAATACATAATAGACTAAAAATAAAAGCAGGGAATGCATTATTTTTATTGGTTTTAATTATATTATTAATTGCATTATTTGATTGTTAAAATTTTATTATGCTTCTGATTGAACTGCCCTTTGTGTAGATTCTGCTAACAGGGCCATGATTATTTACTCTCTGCACTGAGTCCAGTGACTCATGCTTTATTTTCCTCTTCTCCTTGATGCTGAACTGCAAAGCTTTGTTACTCTCACTTTATGCAATAAATGAGGAAACTGAGGCTCTTTAGAAACAGAGACATCTTATTCACCCAAAGTACCAGATGCTCTGGTGCAAGCTGGGTGAGACAGTATGTCCCTGAGGCCTCCAGATAACATAGCATAGTTCAGATCATTGGCCTCAAGCAGGGACACCAGAGTCCTTTACCTGGTGTGTCCAACCTGATCACCAGCACATGTAGAGCTGAGTGGAGGCTGACATTTGAGCTGTTATGGTCACTTAGTGACATCTGCAGAGAAGGCGGAAGGTGACGACAGGATGAGTGTGGGAGATTTGACACCCAGACCTAAAAGAACTAATACTGGAGCAAGTGGGAAGGTGACCACAGCTTGCCACCCTCCCTGGAGATGCCACACTCTGCCCACACCCTTCTCATGATTGGAAAGTGTGGGAAGGCATTTTCTATTTACCTCATTTTGGCGAGAGATATTTGATGAACAGGGTTTTCAGTGGCTCTGTGAATGTGCCTCTTAGGTTGGGTCTGGGGTCCTTATGCAGTGTGGCAAGCAGTGGAGTGGAAAATGCAGACCCTCTGGATTATTCTTATGCTGCACTGGTTATGTTTCTCCGTGTCTGCATCACAGAGGTTCTTTAGAGACTCTGGGATAATCAGAGACTGGAAGTGTTGTTTCCATGTGGACAACAGTGTAGTCCAGGGGAAAGATTATTGTTTGGCATTAGAAAGACAGGGATGACTCTCCAAGTATGGCTATACATCTGAACCCCCATTTTTATCTTTGTAAATTAAAAGACTGTGTTAATATTTCTCCACTAGGCTGCTGGGATGCTCAATAAGAGAATAAAAGTGGAAATGTACTATAAATGCACAAGAGTTGAGTGTTTCTCTGATCAGAGTCTGTTGGGACAGCTCGTGGTTTTGTTTGTTTGTTTTGATGTTTTAATCATGTCCCAGTGGTGAGCATTCAGCACAGCTTCCGATTCCTGGAACCACATGAGAACACAAAGAGGACACCACAGGCTTCTGTCTCTTGCAATCCAGGCACTGAACAGTAATTGTGAGCATGGCCACATTTAAAGTCTGCAGTGGCATAGTTTGGGCACTACCCTCCTCACAGTCGCTGGAAAACAAAAAAACTACAGGCAAGCTCCAATGGTCTTCTCTCACAGCCTCTGCCTCCCCTAGAAAGAGAAGAACCAAGTCTACAGCTGATACAAAACCAAGCTAAGAACCAAGGCATCACTGGACTCCACACCAGGAGCCTTTATTTAAAATCTGTCTCTCCTTTGCTGTCTTGGTGTTTGGTGCAGTAGCCATTGCTAGGACTGACCTTTGATCATCTATTACCTTTGACTCCTGAAAGAACTGCAGGCACTTTGATGTCATATTTACCAGGAAGGTGTAGGATGTCAGCTACAGTAAAAGAGAGACAGAGGATAAGGTGACAAAAGGCCCCTTTTGGTAAATGGCAACATTAAGTGCTATTACACTGCAGTAAGGCTGAAATAACCTATTGTATCCCTCCACCTTAGTGCTTCAAACAAGGTGACAATCACTTCTTCCAAAGGCATAAAGCATCCCCTGTTCCCACCACGGTGAGCATGTAACCCGTCACAGACTTTGTGCTCTCCTTCCTGATTTCTTCTGGATGCTCCCATTTGTCCTGCATTCTTCATGAAGGCACCAGAGCTATGTGCTAGCCTCCATGTGGAAGTCAATCTCTCTCCTCATCATCTCAGGGAAGTTGAACACAGCCTGGCCAAGACTACACTATAACTTTTTCTCAGCCCTACAACCTGCCCTACATTTCTTCCCCCAAGAAATGTCAGCCCCCCAAATAAATAAATAAATAATAATAAATAATAAAAAATAAAAAAAGAAATCTCAGCTCCAACCCTTGTATGATGAGTTTTTCTTAAAACTTATAAAATTGTCACATGAGTAGATAAGTGTTGTAGTAAGTTTTTCCCGGCCTGTTTGGGTCCGGAGATTTATGACCTGGCGCACGTGTGGCGCTGGTTTGGAACCTGTTTCGCGCGCCCGCGGCTTTTGTCCCCCAAAAGAAATGAATCACACGCTTATATACTTTATACTGCTTGGCCCATGTCTTAAGCACATTACTAGCTAGCTCTTTCTTCTTAAATCAACCCATTTCCATGAATCTACCCACCACGTGGCTTGCAGCCCATGGCTCACCTGAATTTCTACATGCTTTTTCTTCAGGGGACAGATGGCGACTAGTAAACTCCACCCCTTCTTCCTACCTGGCTGCCTCTGATTCTCTACCCACTTCTACGGTGCTCTGCAT
This sequence comes from Sigmodon hispidus, assembly GCA_004025045.1. Classification (NCBI taxonomy): domain Eukaryota; kingdom Metazoa; phylum Chordata; class Mammalia; order Rodentia; family Cricetidae; genus Sigmodon; species Sigmodon hispidus. The sequence goes on along the minus strand of PVIH01019305.1, from coordinate 17,332 downwards.
GGGTCCAAACAGTTTTTATTTATATCGTACAGAGAACATTCCACCACATTTCCTCTTTTCTGTCTAATTAAAAAGGAAGGTTTTAATTTTTATATAGCAAAATTATATACAACAGAACAGCTCTCAAGCAAGAATTACAGTTACAATATCTAGTCTATTTGTATTTTAAAATTAAAGAGAATATTTTATTATCTACTTTATTATTGTGAGTCTAAAGTTTTATATCTAATATATCTTTTAAACTAAAAAGAACTATACCTACAATTATTAAACCTTTAACCACATCAAAGACCACAGAAGGATATAATATTATGCAAATAAACAGGAAGTTCAAGCAACTTCTAAAGTCTAGAAAATGACAGAGATGACATTTATCTGCCTGGACAGTCACCCAAAGTTTTTTTGTAACGTTGGGGCATCTATCTTTAGCCATTAGGCCCAAAGTCTCTGGCAAACCTTTTAGTGATGCAGGAAATCTGACACAGTCTATCAGTTGCTTTTTTTTTGTGTCTTGAAGAATGTCTGGCAATGTTTTTTGTAAAGCAGGAACCTGAAGGACCATCTCGGCTTGTTCTGTCTACATTTAGAGGTCACTTTCCTATGGAACCTGCATGTCCAGTTTCTACAGCATACTATCAAGCAGTCAATACCAGAACAGTTTCTTGTCCGGTGGCTAACTGTTGCCACAAAGTAAATTCCACATGAAGTTTTTTCAATGTCCATCTTTTTTCTGAAATACATTGGTGTTGTCAGGAACAGACCTGTCTCACTGTCTAGAAAAGTCTAAGTTCTTAAAATATCTTAAATGCCATATTTTGCATGTCTTTGAAGTGTTTGAAGACTACTTATCTAACTGAAATATATCTTTGCATACCTACAAAAACCTAACTAACATGACTATAAGTTTGCTTATCATAGTTGACTATTAATCTGTATTTCTCAATTACACATTACAATTTTAAATGAGTTACATCAGCATCATACCTTAATCAAGAGTAGAAAAACACAAACAACATAACAAAATTAACCTTAAGTTTATATCAATGAATCAAAATCCACTTATCTTTTCTAATCATTCCTATATCATCTCCTCCTCCTCCATTTTTTTTTTTTAAGAAATTGACTATGACCATTAAGCTGGAAGATTTATGACCTGGCGCACGTGTGGCGCCGGTTTGGAACCTGTTTCGCGCGCCCGCGGCTTTTGTCCCCCCCAAAAAATAAATCACATGCTTATATACTTTATACTGCTTGGCCCATGTCTTAAACACATTACTAGCTAACTCTTTCTTTTTAAATCAACCCATTTCCATAAATCTACCCACCACGTGGCTTACAGCCCGTGGCTCACCTAAATTTCTACATGCTTTTTCTTCAAGAGACAAATAGCGACTAATAAACTCCACCCCTTCTTCCTACCTGGCTGCCTCTGATTCTCTACCCACTTCTACGGTGCTCTGCATGGGTCCAAACAGTTTTTATTTATATCATACAAAAAACATTCCACCACAGATAAGTCATCACTTCTCCTTATCAAAAGGTTTCCCTGGTTAAATCAAATGTTCGATGGTATTCATAGCTTTTCTTCACACGCAGAAACAAAAGTGAAACTCCTTCTCCCACACAGCACATATACAGGTTTCAGTTCCAAGGTCAACACATCTTTGAAGTAGACAGGCTGATTTAGCTCAGTTATATTTTCTACAGTCCAATGCTTTTCTGCAGTTGTTGTTACTCTCTCATTAACAATGAGAAAATTCAAAGTTAATAAAGCATTATGTAGTCTATTTCTGAGGATCTTGGTTACCCTTTTCTGTTTATTTAGCATATTCTTTAGAGTTCTATTTGATTTCTCTATGACTGCTTGCCCTGTAGGACTGTGTGATATACCTGTAATATAATTTATATTATAATAAGCAAAGAAATGTTTCATTTTACTAGAGACATATACTGGAGCATTATCAGTCTTAATTTGTGCAGACATCCCCATGATGGCCATAACTTCTAGCAAATGTACAATTACAGAATCAGCTTTTGCAGAACTCAAAACACTTTCCCATTGAAATCTTGAAAATATATCTATTATATGATGTGCATATCTTAATTTTCCAAATTCTGTTATATAAAACACAGCCATCTCCAAAATTTTATTTCTATGTATACCTTTAGGATTACTTTCTGCCTTTAGTAGAGTTTGATTATAGAAGGAACAGATAGGACATCTTTTTACAATTTCTTTGGCTTGTTGTCAAGTGACAGAGAAATCCTTTGTAAAACTTTTGCTATTGATACAATATTTTTTATGAAACTCTGAGTCTTCTAGTACATTTCCTATTAATAATTTATCAATTTCATCATTACCTTATGTTAGAGGGCCTAGAATTATGGGATTGGATATATGTTATATATAAAGGATTATTTCTATTCCTGATTATTCCTTGTAACGGAATAAATAATAAAGTTAGATCTGACTCATCATGAATAAAGCCAGCAGTTTTGATGTGTAAAACAACTCTTTTTGTATACTGAGAGTCAATGACTATGTTAATAGGTTCTATAAAATCCATTAATGCCATCATAATAGCATATAATTCTGACATTTGAACAGAATTATAAAAGCTTATGGCCACTTTACTTACATTTTCTGATTTGTAACCTGCCTTTTCTGATTTATTTGCATCAGTGTAAAATGTAGAGGCTCCAGAAATTGGCATTCCCCATACAACATGAGAGAGAATCCAGTTAGGTCCCTTTATAAGTTGAATTATTTTCCTTTGGGGATATCTGTTGTTACTCTTTCCCAAAATATTACTGAAAGCTATTTGCCAAGGTTCACTTTCTGCCCATAATTGGTCAATTTCTTCATTATTTAAAGGTACAACAATTTCTTCTGGATCCATTCCTATCAGGTGATAAAATCTTACTTTTCCTTTAAAAATCAAATCAGAAATCTTCTCCACATGTGTTTTTAATTTCTTACTCAGTTTATGTGGTAGTAATATTCACTTTAATATAATATTATTTCTTTGCATTAAAATTCCTGTGGGAGAATGTTCACAGGGTAAAATAACCAGAATGTAATTAAGGTCTGGATCCACATGTACATCCTGTAATTTCTTTTTTACTGAATACATTTTTCTCTCAGCTTTAGCTGACACTTCTCTTAGACTATTTAAGTTCTTATCACCATCTAAAGTTTTGAACAAATTATCCAGTTCATGATTTTTTTTTTTTTTATCCCAAGAGTGGTCCATACATTGGAAATGTCTCCTAGAAATCTTTGGAAATCATGAAGATTCCAAAATCTAGCTCTCCTAATTTGCACCTTTTGGGGTCTAAATTTTTGTAAACCTATTTTATATCCTAAATGGATTCCCTCTTTGTATTTTTTCAGTATCAATTTGTAATCCCCAAGCAGGCAAACTTTTTCACTTCTTAAAATTTTCTTTCTAATGTATCTATATTTGAGTCAACCAATAAAATAACATTCATGTAGTGAGTGATAAATAATAGATTGTGGGAATTGCTTACATATCACTTCTAATGGCTGTCATACAAAATATTGACACAGAGTGGGGCTGTTTAACATTCCCTGTGGGAGAACCCTCTGTTAATATCTCTTTACAGGCTGAAAATTTTTATAAGTGGGAACTGAAAAGGCAATTTTTCTTTGTTCTGTTCTTGTAGAAGTAGGATAAAGAAACAGTCATTTAAGTCAATTATTATGATAGGCCATTCTTTAGGTAACAAAAAAGGCAAAGGAATTCCAGATTGTAGAGAGCCCATTGGTTGGATCACCTTGTTAACTGCTCTTAGATCTGTCACCATTCTCCATTTTTCAGATTTCTTTTTGATAACAGGATAACTGTAACCATATCTGTCCAATATTTAGGGATTAGTCTGTTACAAGTTGACCAGAAATTTAACATTTGCTTTACAAATGATGAGTGCATACCTTAAGTGACTATTGATTCCTTGACTCTCCCTAAATCTAACATTTGTAAAAGAGTCCATTCAGCTTTTGCCCAGTCTCTATCAATTTTTTTTGGTAAGGTTGCTGGATATACTAATTGGCTGTTTAAAATTCTTAGGTTGTTTCTCTGTATTCTTATATGGCAATGCTGAGATTGGTTCTTTAAATTCCTCTGTCTGTATTTGAAAATCTTTATGTTCTCTTTTAACAAGCTTTTCTTTTATACTCATATTTACTGACTTTTTAAAAAATAAAACAGAAATAATATTTATAATAGATATTATGATAATCCTATCTACAGCATTTATCTTCTCCTTTACTGATCCAGTTTCAAATCATCCAAAGTAATATCAAAGACCAAACACCATTCATCATAATACTGTTTCCTATTTTTTAACGTGGGAAAAAAAATTCTCTGTGTCTTAAAGTAACTTCTTCTTTTAAGAAATTCCAATTGACTTACCCAGTTTGCTGTCGATGATGATTTAGATGACTGTGAAGTGGATCAGCTACCTAGTTTATTAGCAGCCCAAGGCGGGGGGTCCAGAAAATTTAAACACACACACACACACAAAACCCACTGGGAGAGGGAAACTTCTGTTCGAAAACTCAGCCAGTTGATTGTGAAAAAGAAACACGTGGTTGGCTCTGTATAAGGCTGGAGGCTAACTCCTAACAGAAAACCTAGCCATTTGGGTTAGGGTTAGGGTTACTCTGCCACATGTAGCTCCAACCTATGTGGCTTTTTCATGAATTTGTGTCCCAAAAATTGAGCACCAGAAATTATACTAATTCTGTCAATAGAGGTCAGGCCAGTGTGCAGGTGGAGCTGCGGAGGGCTCCAGGAAACATTCTGGTGCTACAAAAGTCTTAAGTTGATAGAACTCAAATGTTAGCTTCTCTAGGCTGAAGGAGGTTTCTTAGCTCAGCAAAGTACTATGGGTTTGAATAAACAACACAGCACAATCCATAAGCACTATTTGGTTTGAGTGGACTGTGATTCCAGCTGTTCTTTATGCAGTAGACATCCTTCATGCTCTCAGGAATGCTGGGTTAAAGTGCAGCACAACAGGCCCAGGAGAGAGCATAGGGACTACTCTGTAAACAACACAGTGAATTTATCTCTTCAGTACCATCACTCATTTCACAATGGTCCATAGTCTTATGGTCTGAATATTTCACATGCCCTTTTGACCTTTGTGGCCTGATGTGAACCAGCATGACAAGGACCTGAGGTCCAACATTAAGGAAGTACATGTGGCTGATAGCCCTTGTATTGGATTAGCTGTGGTAGAATGCTTTAGACAACTGCCTAACTCACAGAGACATGCACTATGGAAATGGCTGTAGTTGACATCTCTAGCATTCATCCTGGAGACTTGCCTTATGTGGCTTCCAGAACACACTAAACATGATTATTTCATTCCCAGTAAGAGTAATTGCCTACATGGCTTCTTTTGTTCTCTGGCAGAAGCTGACAGTGGGGTTACAACCCATTGGATTAACGTCATTGCAAAGGACCATCAGAGATGCCAAGAGATAGCACTGCACAGAGAGCTGCTGATTGTCACCATCAGAGCTCCCTGTGTCTTGTTATCTGGGTAGGCTGCATGGTGGCATCAAGACACTCTGTAAAGGCCGTGCTCTAGTACCTTCTCTACTTCATGGCTTCCTTAACACCATAACTGGGATCCAACTATGTCATCTGTGCCCTGTTTTTCAAGAAGAAATAAGATATCCATTTGGAAATTTGGTGGAAAGGGGGGAAGAAGTGTCAGAGATAGAAGCAGGAGGCACACTATGTCTGGCACTCCATTGCAAGGGCATATCCCAGAAAGTAAATTATAAGACACATGAATCAAGTCTGGGTTAGGGTTCAAAGTATGTCTTTTGTACAGGCCTATCTTAAAAGCCAATGGAATCTAAAACACATTTGATTACTCCTTGTGAGAAAATAAGGCTTTCAATATGTTTCCGTAGCATGCCGATAGCTTGTGGGGCTCCAAGGAACTGGTAATTACTAACAACAGCCTCCTGAATGCTGCCACTGAGCCCACAGGGTGGAACGTTTCCAACCATTGAGAAGACCATGCTGAATGAGCCAGCTGACATGCGGAAGCCACAAGGGTGCACTTTGACATTCTTCTCAGCAGGCCTGGGATGGTAGAAGGAACTGCTGACTGCATTGTCATCTCTGGCCCCCAAATCTGGAGGAAAGAGCAGTAATGTGCCGGTCCAAAGCTGGAGCTCCCATCCTTCACTTCTGATAATAATTGCTTTTCTCAAGTGCTTTTCCAGTACTGAATGCTACTCTAAGTATTTTATCAGCCATCCCATCCCCAGCAAAGCTGAGGAGCTCGGCATTATTATGACCTGTTTTTATAGACCAGGAGCTGTGGTTCAAGAATTCGAATGGCTGACAAAACACAAGTAGTAAGTCAGAGTTCTAATCACAGTGACTACCCAGACCCTGGTGCACACCTGGTACCTTCTGCCTGTCCTGTTTCATCTGGGGGCTGTTCACTTTCAGGATTTACCAACCATTCACTATGTATGAGCAGTGTAGTAGGCCTGGGGTCCAAACTATAAGTAAGCTATGTTCTTCATCGGCAAGCATTTACCCAGTGCTCACAGTGTCTAGACATTGTGCTAAGTAGAGAGCTATAGACACATGTAGGTCATGGTTTCTACCCTCAGGGACATTACAGACTAGTTGTGACATTGAGGGGTAAAAGCCATCCTGTGTACAGTGTGTTACGAAGATAGAGGTGTGCTAGAGAGACGGGGCCATGTGAAAGGTCAGAGAAAGGTTCGGGGGAGGCAGACCTGAGCTGGGTTGGGCAGGGAAAGAGGATTAGCTGGGTGAAGGCCAGGAGCTGAAGTGCTGTAGCAGGGAGCATAGAAGAGAAGAGCCAGGCCTGGGCTAGAGCGCAGTTTAACCTGAGCATCATTTCCTCCAGGGTGTGTCACTGAATGTGGGGTGTCATGGACCATTCAAACAGCAACAGTGAGAGGTTTCTGAGTACACAGTGCCCAAAACTTAAACTTAAATATGTAAAAAAAAAAAAATCTGAGTGTTTCTGATAGTGCTCATCCATGCTGCATCAGGGGACTTACTTCTGTGCCTGACATTCCTTCAAAGCCAGAAATTGCTGCCCCAGACTCCTCAGCTCAGACTTGAGAGGGATTGCAGTGCAGCAGCTTATATCTCAGATCCCCTGCTCCTGCAGAGACCTAACAGCCTAACAATGAAAAGCAAACTACAGGTTTCCTACCACTGCACCAAATCAGTGCGTTTTAAATTAGGTTATGTTGAAATATTCAGTTTTTTGAATTGATAATTAAATTGCTCACTTGAGTTCTATAAAATATTATCTAGTGAATTTTGGCTTGGGATTATGACAGGATTTCCAACAATTTCTGAAATATCCTAAGCATACTTTTACTACCTTGTACAGCATGTTTATGTAAAGCAACATTCACAGTATTGACAAATACAAAATAAAAATGTTGCTCAACTGAAAAGCAGTGAAGGTACCCTAATCACACAGTGTCAAATATTCAGCCAAGACTAAATTCTTTGTGTAAAAGTAAGCAAAAACACCCATCTCATTAATATGCAAGATGATGCCAGATTTAATATTTTTTTAGAATGATGTTTTAAAATACAGTTCTTTCATGTTTGCCTGTCAGCAAATATTTGCTTTGTATACTATTTTATTTGCTTGTATGCGTGAGGTCCCATAATATTTTCTTCAGTAAAAGGGGTCATAGACAGGAAAGTTTAAGCCACTTTGTTCAAAAGATGTAGGGTGTACTGTGGCTGGAGCTTGTCCTGAAGGCCCCCAAGAGCTGACACCATACTCTTGGCTATTGAGATGGCTCAGTGGGTAAAAGTGCTTGTGATGGACAATCCTGGTGACCTGGGTTTGATCCCCAAGCTCATGAAAAGAACTCCATAAAGTTGTCTTCGGACCACCAAATGCACAGTGAGATGTATGCTACCGCTCAACATATCACACATGTAAATAAATAAATGATTTCAGTTTGTAAAAGATGAAAAGACAAAATCCAACGTTTTCCACTCCATTCTAATAAGGCTTTAAAGCCACAGATGTCTCAGAACATTAAGAAAGGAAAGTGTCTCTTTTCTAGGCAAGATGTTCTGCAAAGCTCTTGTTAAAACTCATACATAAATCCACATATTCATGTATTGAAGGTAACCTTCCACCCACTCATACAAAAGGGGTTCCAGAGAGCTTGCATTCCCCCATTGTCAGAATATGGTTCTGTGAACCAGGCAGCTGGCCCTCACCAAACTTGGTCTTGGACTTTCCAGCTTCCAGAACTGTAAGAAATAAGTTTTGTTGGCAAGCCAGAAAGTCTATGGAATCTTGCTATGGCAACAAGAAAGAACTGCTCACGGTTCCAGTTATCCAGGCAGCTCTTCATGATTTTAATATGCCAGTTGTGAGGTAGATGTTATGCTCAGCACCAGAGGCTTCCTTGAGAGAGTCCTGCTTTCAGACATCCTGAACAGGCACCAAGGCAGCAGTTCCCACGAGTATCTTCCCAAGTAAGCACTGTGCCCTCCCAGCTTTACAGGACCTTGCTTCACTGAACACTGAGTAACAGGAATGCTGAATATTCTTCAGCTCGTAAATCTGAGGGGCACCCAAGTAACTCTAGCTGATCATTACCACTGTTTTTCTGTTATTACTAGAAGTACTCAGTGTTCTCTGTGGTATATATTTAGCTAAACTCTAGAAATACGCTTTATCCAAAAGTAACATCTTATTAAGAAAAATAAACCCCACGTTGGTGTGGTAACAGCTTTCATGAGAACAGTAGGTAACATTAAAGTAAACTTAAACTTTAAATAATTTAAGACCAGTTATTACACTTCAGGAATTGCTCACCAGGTCTCCCCACCACCTCTCTCCTCTACATGCCTTCAGCACAGAGATGCTGGCAAGATGGTGGTGCACTTTATCATTGGCAGTACATTCAATCACCAGGCAGTAGTGCACTCTGTCATCAGACAGTGCACTCCATCACTAGACAGTGCCCTCCATCACCAGGCAATGCACTCCATCACCAAGCAGTGCACTCCATCACCAGGCAATGCACTCCATCACCAGGCAGTGCACTCAGTCATCAGGCAATGCACTCCATCACCAGGCAGTGCACTCAGTCATCAGGCAATGCACTCCATCACCAGGCAGTGCACTCAGTCATCAGGCAATGCACTCCATCACCAGGCAGTGTACTCAGTCATCAGGCAATGCACTCCATCACCAGGCAGTGCACTCAGTCATCAGGCAATGCACTCCATCACCAGGCAGTGCACTTAGTCATCAGGCAATGCACTCCATCACCAGGCAGTGCACTCAGTCATCAGGCAAGGCATTTCATCACCAGGTGGGGGGCGCTCCATCACAGGGAAACCAGAAAGTCTCATGCTTATTATATTTTCAGCAGTTCTTCAACAACTTCCAAAATACAAGTTTTTTTTCTTTACAAAATAAACTGCACAAAAGATAGGACATTTTATTCTTTACACCTCACATACTAGATAACCCGAGTTTCTTGTATATTTTCTCATAAATTCAAGTCCTCATGTATACACAGTATTCTTTACTCATGTAGACATCTTCCCAAATCCTATTGCTATATTTTTTAAAGACATGAAACATGCTTTCTATATGTAATTGTTTTATGCCATTAATTCCCCCAGAGACCTGTAACATCTTGACATCCCCATTTCCTTAGATGTTATCCAAGAATTAACATGAACACTAGGTCTCACAGGTCTCCTCAACATTAAATAATGAGATGCTGTGATGTTGTTGTTAATAATAAAATCAATACCCCTTTAGCCAGCATCCCAGAATTCATGAGGCTTCTGTTAGATTGAGCATAAACTCTACCACATTTATTGTCTCAAAATAAATTCTTGTACAAATAGCCCATTTATGAGTCTAAATGAGAGAATAAGTGAATACATTTATCAATTCATTCTCATAGCTAAATAAAACTTATTGTCATTTAGTGCCACATGAGAAAAATCATTGCACAAATATCAACAGAATAATTAACAAAAAAACGAGATAAACATAAACAGATTTCTCCAAAAGACATTTGATAAAATTGCACTTCTCTCTTAAGAATTTGAAAGTAAAGTTTAAACATAAAATTATTCTTTTAAACAATAGCAAGAGCCAAACCAAGCACAATGCACACATTTCCATACAAACCAATGGTGCGGGGGTAGAGAGATGGCTCAGAGGTTAAGTATGCTGTTTGCTCTTCCAGAGGTCCTGAGTTCAATTCCCAGCAACCACATGGTGGCTCACAACCATCCATAATGAAATCTGGTAGCATGTGTATATACAAAATAAAATAAATCTTAAAAACAAAACAAACCAATGGTGCAATTTGTTGTTCTAAAGTTTATCATATTTTAAATAATTTCTGCTATTGTGATGTCATTTAAGCTAGTATATTAATAAAAAAGAGAAAAACATTAAAATTTTCAAACCATTTATAGTCAGGAAAGCCAGTGTAATAAAGATATTTGTCATAAAATCTAGAAAATTTGATAGAGTGGTCATTATATGAACAATATTTTATCTTCAACATCAACAGCAATAATAACTATCTGCTACTTATACTTAGCATTCTCTAACACTGTACAAGTAAAATTACCAAACAATAATGGGAAAAATAAAACCAGTACGTACCCATCTTCTGGTCCTAATGTTTATAAGCACTAAATGCTGGTGCAGATTCAACAAAAATATCAAAATGTAGAAGCAAATGTTTTAAAAGTTAATAAAAAAATTATACAATGTAAAATGTGGGTGTGTATTGGATCAAATATTTTTAAATGATGCGAATACTCTGGGGAATGACTGGCTGTCATTCAAAGAAAAATCAACTCAATTCAATGTTATACCATAAACCACAGGGATTCCAGCTGCTTGACTCTGCTAAAAATGTAGATTTGGGGTGCCTAGAGAGATGGCTTGGCAGTGAAGAGCACTGGCTGCTCTTCCAGAGGACCCAAGTCTAGAACCTACATTGGGTGGCTCACAACTACCTGTAAATCCAGCTCTGGAGTATCCAATGCCATCTTCTGGCTTACTTGGCATCTACACACGCATGATGTATACTCACACGGACACACACATGTATAAGTAAACAAAAACTAAGTGTAAATAAATCTTCAAAAATGTGGGCTTTTTTTTAAAAAAATGAAGTGATATACTTGCTACAAATTTTTATTATTTTATTTTTATATATAAGTGTTTTTCTTGCATGTATGTGTGCATCACACATATGTAGTACTTCTAAAAACCTGAAAAGGATGCCATATGTAGGCGGGGGTGGGGGTTGTCAAGACCATGGCTCCCAAATAACCACACAGAGACTTATAATTAATTATGAAAGCATGGGGGCTGGAGAGATGGCTCAGCGGTTAAGAGCACTGTCTGCTCTTCCAGAGGACCCGGGTTCGATTCCCAGCACCCACATGGCAGCTAACAACTGTCTGTAGTTCCAGGCAAATAAATAAATAAATAGTTAAAATATTTATAAAAAAAAAAAAAAGAAAAAAAATTTATGAAAGCATGGCTAATAGCTTAGGCTTGTTACTAACCAAATCTTATAGCTTAAATTAACCCATATTTTTTATCTATGCTCTGCTTTGTGGTGGTACCTTTTTTCAGAAGGTCATGTTCGTCTCCTGCTTCCTCTGCATCTGGCTGGCAACTCTGCATTCCTTCTTCATCATGCTCTCTTTTTGTCCACAAGTCCCTTTTAACCTCTACTTGCCTAGCTATTGGCCATTTAGTCCTTTGTTAAACCAGTGAGAGCAACAAATATTCACAGCGTATAAAATATGCAGAAATCATGTAAACGCATTCAAAATGAGTCAAAAAGGCAGAAAGATATTTGCAGTCTTAAGGTTGAAAAGCCTTTCTTTACAGCTTTCTCTAACATTTGCCAATTCAGTTTTTTTTAATAAACTTTAAGTTGGCAAAGACAATATTTTGCCAAGGACTTAGCACCATGAGAATATGCAATCAAGCATGATTCCTTAGAACTGGGTTGTTTACTTTCTATGCCCTTCCAGAAAACAAAACAAAACAAAACAACAATAACAAAAAGAAAGTTACATTTCACCTGTTCACATAAAAGGAAACCAATTGGGAAGTGAAACTTGGAAATCTCTTTGTGACCTATTTAATGTTGCATAATTCAGAAAAGAAAGCAAACACTAGAAATTGATTTCCCTTTACTGAGACAACAAATGAAGTAATAAGTGTTGTTATTAAAATATAAACATGAACTGTGCTAAAACCATTATGAGCATGATGTTAATCTCCAAATCAATATGTCACATTTGAACAACGTGTAAGCACAGTGATAGCTCCCACCATGCAAATGGACACCACCTAGACAAGATGTGGTCCCACTGCCTGCCAATGAAGGAAATACTAATTTTTATTCAGCTCTTATACAGTACATCCCAACAGCAGTTTCCTTTCCCTCGACCCCTCCCAGTCCTCCCCCGACCATCCCTCTCCCTCTGATCCACTGCTCTTCCTTTTCCCTTCAGAAAAGAGCAGGCCTCCCAGGGATATCAACCGAACATGGCATGACAAGATGCAATAAGGCCAAACCCTCATGTCAAGGCTGAGCAAAGCAACACAGTTAGAGAGAAAGGGTCACAAAGGCAGGCAAAAGAGTCAGAGACTGTTAGGAGGCCCACAAAAGCCCCACACTAAACAATCGTAACATATAGGCAGAGGACTTAATACAGACCATCTGGGCTCCATGATTGCCACTGTAGTTAATTCTGTGGGCTGCGTTCTCCTGGCATCCTCCACTCCTCCCCTTCTTGGGTGGGATTCTCCAAGCTCCACCTAATGTTTGCCTGTGGGTCTTTGCATCTGCTCCCATCAGTTGTGACAAGAAGCCTCCCTAGTTGACACAGGAGACAACTTCTTAAACAAAGTGTTTTGAATACTGTATTACCTGCTGCAGTTAGTGGGTATTTTTACTCTTTTGCTCTTTTGAGGGCCTACCAGCCAGCCCCCAATTAAGTCACGCATGGAGGTTTATTCTTACTTAGGAATGCCTGGACTTAGCTTGGCTTATTTCTAGCCAGTTTTTCTTGAATTAACTCATCTACCTTCAGCCTCTGGGCTTTTTCTCTTTTTTTACTTCTGTATATCTTACTTTCACTCTTACTCTGTGTCTGAGTGGCTGTGTGACTGGGTGACTGTGTAGCTGGTGACTGTGTGGCTGGTGGCTGGGTGGCTGGGTGGCTGGTGACTGTGTAGCTGGTGGCTGTGTGGCTGGTAGCTGTGTGGCTGGTGACTGGGTGGCTGGTGGCTGTGTGGCTGGTAGCTGTGTGGCTGGTGGCTGTGTGGCTGGTGACTGGGTGGCTGGTGACTGGGTGGCTGGTGGCTGGGTGGCTGGGTGGCTGGGTGGCTGGTGGCTGAGTGGCTAGCCCCTATCATTCTCCTCTCCTTGTTCTCTTGCTCTTGTTTTTCCAGATTTCTCCTTCTATTTATTATCTCTGCCTACCAGCCCCACCTGTTCTTTCTCTTGCTTTGCTATTGGCTGCTCATCTCTTTATTCGACTATCATGTGTTTTAGACAGGCAAAGTAATACAGCTTCACAGAGTTAAACAAATGCAACACAAAAAGACGTAACACATCTTTGCATCCTTAAACAAATGTTCCACAGCAGAAACAAATGTAAGACATCTTAAACTTAAAATATGCTACAACAATCTATTCCATTGCTCCTTCTGAAACAGTGTACTAAGGAGACATGGGAAAGAATGAACCACTAAAAACAGCAAGAAGAAACAAAAGGAGAATAGAAATAAGAAAAGTGTTGGAAATGTCTCCCTATCTCATAAAGGAAATTGGAAATAATACAGTGCTGACTGTCACTATGAAAATTAAAGACCGAAATCTGTCAAATCCAGCATCTTCCTGTAACTGGGAAGCCTTCAGCATTAGGTGATGAAGATGTCATGGAACTGTGGGTGCTTTGATGGCTGCTGAGTCAACGTGTAGTTGGTGGCAGTTGTCCTGGGTTCACGAGCTCTATCAGAGTGAGGCTGCACTTTTGAATACTCTATTCCCTAGCTTCCCCTCTGTTAAATGGTGTCAAAGTAAGGAGACTAGGGCTTCTTCAAGGGGCTATTGGCAAACTGAAAGCATAGGCCGGTGCTGCTATCTTTCAAATATGGTTTGTTTCTGTCAAAATTCATGTTGAACTTCAATTCCAGCATACGACAGTGATGGAGGGTGATAAAGTCTGGCAAGATCTTAGGTCATAATTACCCTAGTGATTGGATCAACGTGGTCCCATGGAGGGGGGCTGCATTTTGAAGGAGTGGATTGGAGTGTGTTGTTAGACAAGAGCCAGCCTAGATCTCTGGTTCCTCTCTGGCCACATGGCTGTGGTCCATACCCTTCATACTGTGATGATGTGTATGATATCTAGATGTCACCAGAAAACCATTGCTAGAGAGCCTCCAAAACTGGGTGCTAAATAAGAATTTCCTCTAATAACACACAGGACACAAACAAAGAAAAAGACCAAGCTTAGCTCAACTATGTTCATAGCAGCATTATTCGTAATAGCAAGAACCTGGAAACAACCTAGATGCCCATCAACTGAAGAATGGATTAACAAACTGTGGGACATCTTCACAATGGAGTACTACTCAGCAGTAAGAAAAAAAATGTTATCCTAAAAGTCACAGGCAAATGGATGGATTTGGAGAATATCCTCCTGAGCGAAGTATCACAAACCCAGAAAGATAAACAGGGGATGTAATTACTCATTAGTGGACTTTAAACAAAAAGCAAAGCACACCCAATCTGCAAACCACAAACACTGAACAGCTTGGGATCCAAAGCACTTTGGACTGACACCTTGGAGCCCATTCCCTCCAGAGGAACACCTGACCCAGTCTTGATGTTGGGGTGAGGAAAGTGGATCTGCCTGGAGTGGATGCTGAACTAAGCCACCTTGGAACCTTGGGACCTCCTGCCCTTGCTGGGGAGAAGATAAAGTGATGTGGAGAAGAAAGAGTGACTGGGAAGGCGGGATGGGGAAGGGAGTTTGAACAAGGGGATACATGGATAGAAAATGAGACTTTATTCAAAAATAAATTTAAAAAAAGAAAAAAAGAGAAAACCCAAGCATTGGAAACAATTTCTGACCAACATGCCGTGGAAAAGAACATGAAAACTTGGTAACTCATTGATAATATGTTTAAAATATGCAGAAATCATGTAAATGCATTCCAAATGAGCCAGGAAGGCAGAAAAATATTTGCACTTTTAGGTTGCAAAACCTCCCTTTACATCTTTCTCTAACATTTGCCAATTCAGTTTTTAAAATCGACTATAAGATGGCAAAGGCAACAGTTTGCCAAGGACTTAACAGCATGAGAATATGAAATTAAACCGTGGTCTCTTAGAGCTGAGCTGTCTGCATTAATTATGGACACTCTGGTGACTATCACTGCTTTCTATGCCCTTCCAGAAAAAAAAATAAAATAAAATAAACAAAAAAAAACCTTACATTTCACATGTTCACATAAAAGGTGACCAATTGCGAAGTGAAACTTGGAATCTCTTTGTAACCAAGTTAATGTTGCTTAATGAAGGAAAGAAAGCAAAAACCTAGTGACTGTTGAATATGAGTATGAATTGATGCCCAGTTCTAACAATTGACCAAAATAATATGAAAATACATAATAATAAAATGCTACAATGCAAGATACTCCCATTGTAATAAAATATGGTGTTAGATAACTCTCATGTATCGATTATTTTGGAGGGTCCCTACTGGCTTTACAGCAATCAAGGAAACAATACACAAAGAAACAAGAATGAAACTCAGTTCACCCCAACTTAGGTACTGGTGCTGGTCTAAGACTTCCACAATATGACCACCAGTTTATTTACTTAGCCATATTTAAACACAGCACAATTTTGAGAAACAAAATTTTCTAATAACAATTAACTCAGTCTCAAGTGTACAACAAATTTAAAACATGTTTACAGTGAAATGTGTTAAAAGTACATCTGGCTTCTTTCACCAAAAATAAAAAATAAAAAATGAGTACCCTTGACTCAGAGATAGTGCTCGTGATTTAGGGTCTAGGGAGAATGACCAAAGTGAACATAACACCTGGGGGAGTCAGGATTGACCTGACCCTAAGATGACATAGAAATCACTTAGGCTGTACATTGCTTCTAGGCTATAAACCCACTCTTATGAGTGACATCATAGCCTAGATCATGAGTGACATCATAGCCTAGAAGCAATGCTCAGATTTAGGGGGAAAAAGTCTGGAGTAAGTAAAGCATGAGTTCTAGGAGACAGGGCAGAGCCTGTCTCATCAGACAGCAAAGGATCCCCAGGTTGTAAATAGCATGTTCCTGGTGTTCCAGGAGGAGCCGCTAATCACTTTATTCTGTCGAAGAGGTCAGCTGTGTGTTTAATTCTGCCTGGCTTCCCCAGGGCTTGTCTGTGTGTGCAAAGACATTTTTGCCCTCAATCGATTATATTATAAATAATATCAAATTTGGTTTAGAAATATGCCCATTTTGCATAATAAACAACATATTAATTCAATTTAAAAATCTTCAAAAATAAACTGTGCATGTGGAATAAAATGATAGAAATTAATGTATATGGGATCCACAAGTGTGTAAAAGGGTCTTACTGAAACACTTGATGATCCGACTTTTATTCCCAGGGGACACACCACACACACACACACACACACACACACACACACACACACACATTTTTAAAAATTAACACAATTTCAAGTGGTATTTTTAATCAGAAGTGGAGACTAATGAGCCATACAATTAATCTTGCTTTTAAAAAGCTTGTTGGGAATATTTTTTATTTTATAATTTTTAACATTAAGTAAAGTTATATTAGACTAATGGGGATGGATTTCTTTTCCTTCGCAGACTTCACAAGCACAATAACAAATTCGTTTTAAAAGCATAATGACACCCTGGACTGACCCTTCAAACCCCAGTCCAACTATAGGAACACCTGACTCACTCTTGAGGGAGGGGGGAAAGAACTGGATTTGACTAGAAGTGGAGACTGATCTAAGCATTATTGGGTCAGTGGGACCATAGGACTGTCTGCTCCCTGCCCAGGGAGGGGATGGGCAGTTGCAGAGAAGAAAAATGACCAAATGTGTTGGGAGGGGGAAGAGACCTTGAATAAGGATATATAGGGAAAGCTGAACACAAAGAAAATATATGTGTAGCAATCTTATTTGTATTTCT
>PVIH01019304.1:12100-35890 GCA_004025045.1 Sigmodon hispidus | reverse complement strand
GAAAAAAAAAAAAAAAAGAAAAAAAAAAAAAAAAAGAAATGATGCAGTTTGGGTACCGGAGCATCTGACCAGGAATATTCAATCGGAAAAGGTAAATGAGGCCAGGGAGCAAGCAGACGATGCAGAAGCTCCTGTTGCTGGCCCTGATGGTGCAGATAAGTGCTTGCCATAATTGCAGCCATTTCATTGGCTGCCACAGGAGCCGCGAGCCATATTTTGCTGACTGCACAGACTTTGAATGCCTTGGCTAATGTAGTATAGGCTCTAGACATACAAAAGAATCTTATTGCCCAGTTAAAAAAGGACTTGATGGTTATTAATCAAAGGATCGACCTGGTCCAAAAGTAGATTGATACTCTTTGGCAGATGGCCTAGCTTGGCTGTGAATGAAAGTTTCCAGAATTACGTGGGACTAGTATTCAATATCAGAACTTTATTCATGCTGCAAATCTGTCTAAACAGTTGTCAAGTTATCTTTTAGGAAATTGGATTGGTGAATTCGAAAACTTGATGGCCCAGCTGAGAGTGACCATGGTGTTGGTGAATTCTACCAGAGTGGATGCGGACCTGGCAGAAGGACTGGCGTCCTGGTTCTCTGCCACTGTGGATCACCAGAAAGAGTGGGCGGGAATGGGAGCTCTGGCAAGCCTGATGGTGCTGATATTCCTAGTGTGCCTGTGGTGCATTTGCTGTATTAGGTTCACTGAACGCCGTAATACAGCCATGATTCTACAAGCCTTTGCTGCCTTGGAGATGGGACAGTCCCCTCATGTTTGGCTGGCTACCTTGAAAGGTTAATTTTTCTAGCACAGGATGCGAGGCTTGTGCACTGCACTTGGGATCCACCGAGGCTTGGATCCACCGAGGTTTGGAGCCTAAGAAGAGCATGTCTGATTGCATGCGGGTTGATACCCACATTCCCGCCTCTGTGAAAAAGGGGTATCGGACAGGTCTAATGTTGTCTGGGTGGAGGACACCTGGAGAAGCATTAGTATATGTTCCTTTGCACAACAGAGATCAGGCCTCTACTCTTGCCTGTTGCTTTTATATTTAAAGGGGGAACTGTAGGGAGCTGCGTACAGCCACACCTTAAGATGGCGTTGGCCTTGAGCGCTCTCCCTGGTAAACAACTCCATATTTGGCTAAGGCCAAGGATCTGGCTTGCTTCTGCGTATCTGAGCCTATCGGTGATGCCCATGTGGCTATCTTGGATTGGAAGCCCTGAGGGTATTTCACTAAGAGCGGGCTTCCTCCCAGTGTCGTTCGTTGTCCGTAAGAGAATGGTTGTTCGTCTGAGTGAGTGAGTGAGTGAGTGAGTGAGTGAGTGAGTGAGAGAGAGAATGAGCTAGTGAGTGAAAGATAAGAAGATATCTGAAAGGCCCGAATAAAGTGCAGAGAGAAGGATCCGGTGTTGCGTGTTCCTTACGGGACGAGGTGGCACGCGGCAAACCCTTAGATAAAGAACTACATAAAAGTAAGTACCAGTGAGAGAATTCTGAGAATGCTGAGAATGAGCCCCCTAATTGATCATACAATTCAAAGTGGTCATCTTAAAATCATATATCCCTCTTTTCTAAAAAAAAGTTCCTGCTAATATTTTGAAAATACTCATTTGGTTAATATAATTTCTTTAAAACAATGGCCTGCTTCTCATTCTAACTTGATTCTACCTGAGATGTATATAAATAGATTAATCCATATTTATGAATTTCTAAATACTTGTTATAATAACAGAAAAAGGGTCATCAATTTGAAAAGGAGTGATGTGAGCACATGGAAGGAGTTAGGGAAGGTCATCAAAGTGATGAAATTATTTTATTTTTTTATTTTTAAAATTGTAATTTATTTTTTCCTTCCATTTTTCCAATGTTTCCACATTCCCCTCCCTTCAACTTCATAGTTTACTTTTATTAATTAATATTACACATATATATTTTTATGTATACATTTTTATTATAAAATATAAAAGGTTATAAAATATAACGTATTATATCCCCAAAATGTTACTTGTATTTATCTTTCCAAAAGTTGCTACTCTCAGATATCTTGGTTTATCTAAGTTGTTGCCTAATTTTTTACCTTATTCTAATTATTAAGAGTAATGTTTTTAGAAAGTTGTCTACATGTAAGCAATCCTATAACATAACAGAAACCATAAAGTCAAATTATTTTTAAGAAAAGAGTTAAGATTATAGATATGGTGATGTTAAGTTCCCAGACCAATGGTATCTCATTTTGCCACTTAATATGGAATATCTAGGAAAGTAGTAGACAAACAAATTAATTCCTTTCAAAAACATCAGATTAATGGAGCCTTCTTTGCCTTGTGAGATTATTTAATATGTGACTAAGTACAAACACATCAATTACTCCATTGTTCATAGATATGTTTGTTTTAGGAGTGATAATCTTACATGAAGCATATAAACAATAGCTTGAAGAGATTAATTTCTGATTGAGTAACAACATTAACTAGTGAGTCATTGTTTTCAGAAAGTGACTATTAATGAGGGCACCTATGTTTATGCAAAATGACTTGCAATGCCAAGTGACTGGGCAGAGGGGCCTCATCATTAGGACAACTAATTTTTCTTTATGAATTACTTTCCAGCAGATAGAGCCTTAACATCAGGGGAAGAAGTAAGAATGAATGTAACTGAAATGAACACTGATAATTACAAGAGAGGCAAGAGATCTGTAACTCATCACAATTATGGCAATTTACTGCCAGGAAAGACAGCAAAGTAATTCACAAAATGTTACTCTCCTGGTTTATGTTAAGTTTTCTATTTTCTCAATTATTTGCCTTGTAGTAAAAAAGTTATGAAGAAGACAACACTTTTATTTCTTTTATCCTCTTGTCAACATATATTTTTAGAATAATGAAACAATTAAAATAATCATAATGACTTTTTTTAAACTACACATGGCTCTAAAAGTAACAGTGTAAATCATGTTAAGTATAAACAGATGGCCATTTGTAATTTCTATTTTGAAAGATCATCTTTTAGCAGGCTTCTGTCACCAAAATCATATCTATCAAACAGTGTCACATTCTTGTTTTCCACCCCTTGAGGTATCTGCATAGTAGGTACTTTATTTAACAAAACAAAAATATTTTCCTTCTTTAGAGACAAAGACATGAAGAACAGGCAATCATAACCATCAATAATGGTAAAAGCTGTAGTGTGTATGTAAGGGTAGGCTTCTATATGCCGTGTATGTATATGTATATAGATGTGTCCACATGTGGGAATGTATATGCATATATGTCCTATGTGCCTATGTATCTATGTGTGAGTGTGAGTGTGCCAAGCAATAAAAAGGGCCTTTGTAGTCACCAGCATTCTAAACTCAGCAATGAAATTACTACAAAAAACATTAGAATATATCCTACCGGCCATATGAAGTAACAGACACTGTGGAATGATGACAAAGACCAGAAGAGACATCAAAAAGTATTTGTGGATATAAATAATTTTCTCACCACTTGACTCTGGATGATGGAAATAGCTGAGAGATACTTTTCTACCAGTTTAAAAGCAAAAAGAACCTGACATAAGAAAACTGCCAAGGAATAATAAGAAAGAATGGAAAATCAGAAGCTGGGACCTCAGATATTAACTAAGGAACAGTATTTAAATACCTTTCATAATATTATAATTACATTATGACATTATTCTGAAGATTTTGGTCAGAAGTCCACTGCATTAAAGATCCAATTTGTTGATAGATGTAATTGCTATGAATATTCCCCTTTTAAAAAAGAAATTTATAGGACACATGTTGCATGAAGTGTATAGTTCTGGATTTTCAGGAGCAGATCCCATCTGTTCCCATCTCTGCCTCTTACTAGAAGTATGGCCGTAGATGGTGACTTAACTTAAATCCCCAAGGCCTGCCACACAGAAAGGACAGTTTCCTTAAAAATAGGAGACATACATGTTGTCATAACACAACCACTTTAACATTAAGTCTATTTTAAATTATATGTGTGGAAGATATGCATCATTGAATACAAAGTTGTCTTTTTTATGCTTAGGAATTTTCCCTTTATTTCTGATCTCCTGGACTTTTATCGTAAAGGAGTGTTGGACTTTGTCAAAGGATTTTTCAACATCTAAGGGGTTTTTTCCTTCAATTTGTTTATATGATGGATGACAATTATAGTTTTTTGTATGTTGTACCATCCCTGCATTTCTGGGATAAAGCCTACTTGATTGTGGTGGATGACTTTTTTATATGTTGTTGTAATCAGCTTGCCAGAATTTTGTTGAGTATTTTTGCATCATGTTCATGAGCAAGATTGGTCTGTAGTTCTCTTTCTTTGTTGGGTATTTGGATGGCTTTTCTATCAGGGTGATTGTTGCCTCATAAAAAGAGTTTGGCAGCGTTGCTTCAGTTTCCACTGCATAAAACAATTTGTTGAGTATTGGTATTAGTTCTTCTTTGAATGTCTGGTAGAATTGTGCAGAAAAACCATCTGGACCTGAGCTTTCATTATTTGGGAAACTTTTAATAACAGCTTCAATTTCCCTTGGTGTTATGTGTTTGTTTAGGTTATTAATCTACTCTTGATTTATCTTTGGTAATTGGTACTTGTTCAGAAAGTTGTCCTTTTTTTTTTAGGTTTTTCATTTTAGTAGAGCATAGATTTTCAAAGTATGACCTGATTATACTCTGGATTTTATGGGGATCTGTTGTAATGTCCCACTTTTCATTTCTGATTCTCTTAATTTGAATGCTCTCTGTATTTTGGTTAATTTGGATAAGAGTTTATCTACCTTGTTGACTTTCTCAAAGAACCAACTTTTTAATTCATTGATTCTTTGTGTTGCTTTCTTTGTTTCTATTGCACTAATTTCAGCCCTATGTTGATTATTTTCTGTCATCTACTCCTTTTAGGTGAGTTTGCTTCTATTTGTTCTAAAGCATTCAAGTGAGTTAGGTCTCTTGTGTGAGCTTAGTCTTGGTTTTTTTATATAGGCATTTAGTGCTATAAATTTTTCTCTTAACAGGGCTTTCATTGTGTCTTGTAAGTTTGGGTATGTCATTAAATTCTAGAGAGACTTTTATTTCTTTCTTAACTTCTTCCCTGATCCAGAGGTGATTCAATGTAGAGATGTTCTGTTTCCATGAGTTTGTGAGCTTTCTACGATTTTTTTGTTGTTGAATTTTAACTTTAGGCCATAGTAGTCTGATTTGATACAAGAGGTTATTCTCATTTTTTGTAACTATTGATATTTGCCTTATGACCAAGTGTTTGGTCAATTTTAGAGAAAGTTTCATGAGGTGCTTAGAAGTATGTATATTTCTTTGTGTTCAAATAAAAGCTTTTGCAAATATCTATTAAGTCCATTTGCATCATATCATCTGTTATATCCCTTAATTCTCTTTTGAATCTTTGTCTGGTTGACCTATTCATGAGTAAAAGAGGTGGATCAAAGTCTCCCACTATTAGCGTGTGATGTGATATTTAATGTGGGGTTTAAGCTTTAGTAGCTTTTATTTTATATATGAAGGTTTACTCATGTTAGAGGCATAAATATTCAGGTTTGAAATCTCATCTTGATCATTTTTTCTTGAGACAAATAAATAATGTCTGTCCTGGTCTCTTTTGATTGATATTAGTTTGAAGTCTACTTTGCTAGGTATTAGTATAGCAACACCAGTTTATTTCTTGGGCCATTTGATTGAAAAGTCTTTTCCCAACCCTTTACTTTGAGCCTGTGTTTGTCTTTGGAACTGAAATGTGTTTCTCGTATACAGCAGAAGATTGGCTTTTGTTTTTGTATCTATCTTGAGTGACTGATTTATTTCCACTATTGAGTCTTTCACTTGAGATATTCTCTCTTTCATCTCTTTGATTCTGTTGCTTATGCTTGTATCTGTATTTCCAGTTCATTTCTTCATTTTATTATTTGCTTCAAATTGGGCCTTCTTTATGGTTTCTATTTTAATTTTTAGTTCCTGGAATGATTCTTTCATTTGTTGAATTTCTGTTTCTTGGTTTTCTTTCAAAGATTTGTTTATGTCTTCCATTTTATAATTGTTGTTTTCTTCTATTTCTTTAAGGGACTTTTTCATATCCTCTCTTAAGACTTCTATAATCTTCCTAAGGGTGTATGTATTGTTGTTTCCTTCTGTTTCCTTTTCATTGCTCTGTTCAGGTGTTGGTGTTAAAGAGACATCATCCTCTTCTGGTAGTGCCTTTTGTTCTTTATATTGTTATATGTATTCTTGCACTGATATCTGCCCTTTGTTTTCATGGTACCCTCTTAGTCAGGTCTAGTAGAGTTTTAGTCAATTGTGACTACAGGTGTTTTGTATCTCCTGTCTGCTCTGGACATGAAGTGCAGGATTTCTTACTCTTGTCAGGCCACAGGATCCTTGCTGTCTGAAGTTGCCTGACTACCACTCCATATCTGACACCAAAGGGTCATGCTGTTCAGAGAGAAGTCTGTCCCTCTGTGATGACACAGCCGGCTTTGAAGGTGGAGAACAGGCATCTGTGATGTGACCTCTCTGATTGCTGGGAAAGGCTTTTCTCAGCCCTGGTACAGGGCAGGTGTGTGCATGAGGTCAATTCCAGGACTGTGACTCTGGTCTCTGGAGTGAGGTTTCTGGGAGGTCCAGGGGCTGGATCCTGCTCACCTTCCACTCCACTCTGGACCTGGGATCCTCAATGTCTTAAGCCCACTGACTTCCACTTTACCTCTGACACCATGGGGTCATGCTGTTCCACAATTCCACATTCCTTTTACAATACTGCCCCAAGTGTTTGTGGCCACTCCTTTCTTGTGCCCTGTGGTTTATCTTTCCTGGTCTAACACTTCTGAAATAAACCAGTCATATTATTTTAACTTTTAAAATGTCTTTTCTTGAATAAATTCTCATAATAATTTTAATTCTTTTAATTCAATGAAAATCTTTAGAAGGAGACATCATTTCTAAGGAAATCTAAAAAAAAGTAACACCAATGAAAATCTGCTGCACAGTGTAAAGGAACCTAAGAGGGAAACTTTAATCAAGAAATCAGGTAATCAAGAAGCCATTACTCTTTTAAATATGGATGCACTATGAATTCAAATATGTTGCCCTTTTTTTGTAAAAAATGTACTAATTGATTAAAAATAGAGATTAACATCAATCCATTAATAGTAGGTCATCTCAATAACAAATTTTCTCCTGTAAATAGGGTATCTGGAAAGGAAAAAAAGAAGCAGAAAAACATACTAATCAGATTTATCAAATTGTCTTTTAAATTTATTATTACATCAAATAAAAATGATTTACATTGCTTAGGTAGTTGAATTGTGTATAAGCTGATGATTTTTGTATCCTTTCCATCAATTTAAGAAAATGTAAACATGTCAATGGGACCTTTCATTTACTTAGATCACAAAGTTTACATCTTCTACATTTGTAGATTCCCTCAACCTTCACTTGCCCTATGCTAAAAGTGGGATAGCCCTTTAAATTTTGTTCAAACTGACTCATTTATAAGTAGTTTACATAGTCTGTGGACAGTGATAATTTGATTCAATTAACTATTGTACCTTTTAGAATATTTCATTTTTGAAAGTACATACTGTTAGATTTAAGTTTTTTATCTTTGTAACTACCAAATTTTTCTCTCATTTTCCTACTTTTATTTTCCACATTTTCATCAGGAAGTTTTATCTGAGACTCTTAAATAGATGCCTATAGAAGAAAAATATTGTTCACTCTATGCTTTTTATATTTTTTAAAAATATTTTTTTATTTAAAGCTTTTTAAACATATTCATTACTGTTTCTGATTCCTACCCTCTTCCCAGTCATATCCCAGCTGCCCCTTCATCTCCCCCATCCATTCTTCAGAAAAAATAAGGACTTCCAACATGAGTCCATTTATTTTAGTTGGGGTAGACCCATGAACTTCCACTCAGAATTAAGACTGATCAAGGTGTTCCTCTGTATGAATGGGCTCCAGAAGCCAGCTCAAGAACTAAATTCTTGTCCCACTGCCTGAGTCCCTACAAACTATCTATATTTAGCTGTCATTCACATTCATTGGGCCAAACTCTCTCCCATGCAGGTTCCTTATCTGTCAATTCCCTCGAGAGTCAATGAGCTCCCAATAGCTAGGGTAAGCTATCTCTGGGTTTCATCATCAAGATCCTGACCCCTCCTCTTTCTCTTAGACTGGACTGGGAGTTTGACATACTATTTAGCTGTGGATCTCTCCATCTGTCTCCATCAGTCACTGGATGAAGACTCTATAATGACAAATCTGAGTGATCATCAATCTGATTACAAGAAAAAACATCCTCTCCATCCTTGGCTATAATCTTAGCTGGGATGATTTTTGTGGGTTTCTAGGCATCTCCCCAGCATCAGGACTCTCTCAAACCCTATATTGACTCCCTATATAGGTGTTTATATTTTCTCTCTTTTATTCCTCACCTGATTCAACCACTCCATTTCCTCATGTCCTCCTACCTTCCTTACCTCCTCTTAGCTATAATCCCAATTTCCTCAAGAGACATGGATTTCCCATTTTCAGAGTATCCATCGATGCCTCTCTTAGGTTTCTTATTGTTACCCACCTTCTCAGGAATTGTGGGTTATAGACTGTTTATGTTTTGTTTTATGTCCACTTATGAATGAGAACATACTAGATTTGTCTTTCTGGGTCTGTGTTACCTCACTCAGGATGAATTTTTTCTAGTTCCATCCATTCACCTACAAAATTCATTTTTGCTGTTGTTGTTTTTACTGCTGAGTAGTGTTTCACTGTGTAAATGTACAACATTTTTTTTTAAATTAATTCTTCAGTTGAGAAGCATCTAGTTTGTTTCCAGATTCTGGCTATTATAAATAATGCTAATATAAACATAGTTTACCAAATGTCATTAAGTTAAGTTTTTAGATAATGTTGCTTTCTCTTTAAAAGTCTAAATATACATTTTAATGCACAATAAAATGACCTATTAAAACCTTTTATTCCATTTTACTAGCCAAGAGTTTTAAAGGTAAAATTTTCTCACAGACTTATGTGCTTGAATATTGGTTCCCCAGCTATTGGTGCTGCTATGCAGATTATGGGACCTTAAAGAAGAAAGGTACATGGTGGTTCATGAGCAGTTGGCCTTGTGGTTTACGCACAATATCTATTATGAGCTGAATGCTTCCTGACATAGCAAGTTGTGAAGACCTGAAATTTTATGCTTCCTACACTGATGGCTGAGGAGATTCAGCCTTTATATTTATTTCTCCCTGCAAACCTGAACTATATGGATCCATGAACCCAAATTCCCTTTTTAAATCAATTCTCACACATGCTTATGATTATTTAAAAATAAATAATAGAATTATTCTACCTAACCTAACAGTATCTTACTCAAAAGCCATTGTTTCTTTAATAATGCAGTTCCAACAGTTTTTCTGTGTACATCTACAGAATTTCGTCACTGGTTTATACCTTCATTAATAACGTTAAGAATCACTTGTCATCAGGGATGATCCTTGCTTTCTGATCAGGGCTATATTTACAACATTTTCCTGGCTATTTTATTGTTTTTAACTATAATTTCCAAAATCCTGTAGTTTATAACTATATATTTATTTTATATCAAGTGGTAATGTAATGGGTATTGTAAGCTATCACAGAATATACTTATACCTACTGTACCAACTGCCTTTAAGTGTGTCTACTAGCATTTCTTCATTCTTGTTCTTGGAGTTCCCAATAATGACTAGAAGAAAAATGATAAATACAGAGATAAGTGTGAACATATGCCTTCCTGTGAACTGAGAAAACATTTTTCATAGAAAAAAAATTACAGCAAGTTTTATAAAATTCCACTAAATATTAGAAAAAGCATTGTGATGTGACTACAATAGAATTTTATAGAGAATAGAATACAAGTCTTCAGTGCAAATGTAGCGGGAGAAATCTCATTAGCTCTACATATAATCATGACCTGAGTAACTGGTTCAAAGTACTGCCTCTAATGGTTAGAAAAATGTAATTTACAAAGATAAGAGCTTTATTTTTTCCAGATAAAAAGTTATATAGAAATGTAGCTATCAATTTAAAAAAAAGTTGAAAATAAAGCACAAAGGCTCAGTGAATAATTAATAAAAAATGAAATAACAATAAATAAATAAAAATAAATGAATCAGCATCTGACGTCAGCAAATTATTTATGGAAGTCAAGAATATGATTCTGTTCCAGTCTTTGCCTCTGAAGGCAATATATGTTTTATCACCATGCATAACATGACAATGGTAACAAGATAACCAGATAATAGTAATATCACTTTTAACAGAGTTTTATAACATTATCACTTAGCTTTTCCTTTTTTTTCTTTCTAAAGTTATGAGCAATGGTATGTGCTGCATTTGATACCACCATTCTAATAATATTTTTAATCAAATGATTAATTTCATAACTTAAAGCTATGTTTTAAAATTAATCTGTTACTGAATGTTAACACAATATCTATTCTACTTGTGTTAAAATTTAGTAATAGGTTATATATATATATATTTGTGTATGTGTGTGCATGTGTATATGTAGAAAAACAGGTAAATAAAAATATATATTTTTTAGCATTTTACTGACATATATACACATATATGTACATGTATAACTGTCAGGGGTTTTCCAGTGAAATGATGTCATATGAATCAAAATAAGAGATCTTCATAGTATAGTGTACCTGACCAGCCATTTAAATGATATCTTTCCCTGATAAACAACTCTGCTTACTACATATATAGACATACAACAATAATTTCATAAGTGCTTAGAAATAATTAACAGATTTGTAGATGTCACAGAAAGAAGAGTAAAAGCATTGTAGCTAGGAAAGTCTGCTACACTGATGTAACCCATCACAGTTACCAATTTTTTTAGTGCTTAGGTTTTGATTTTAGTCTCTAAACTGCTTTCCAAATAAGGGTCATTAACATTCTTTGCACTTTCTCAATGCTTTATATCTGTTTTGGTTGAACCATTGCTGCATGTAGGTTTTCTCCAATAAGGCATCGAGCATAACAAAAATTCATTGTTTATTGCTACTTTTCAGAAACTTATTTTTGACCTGAACTAAACATGGGTACTTAGTCCCTATGACAAAATCTTTCACATGGGGTCTCGAAATACTGACCTATCAATCATACATTAACATGCTATTGTTCAATTCATTGGATGTATTATTAGAAATTTGAAATACATATACCTTGAATTAAGTTCTTAGGCAAAAGTTGAAAGTTAATTTTACTTTTTAAAGACAATTAAGCTTTAGTGTAATAATGCATAAATATTTAGCCATGGACAATTATCAGCTCAAGTGAAATATCTAAATATAAGTGATTTGACAATTTTTTTTTCTGTTTATAATATTTGGAGGAAATTGTATGTATAACTGGTAGTATAAATCTATCCAGTTACTAAAGTTGGATAGACCGTAGGTTCTATAGAAAACCTTAGTAAGAGCACCGTCTGCTCTTCCAGAGGACCCGGGTTCAATTCCCAGCACCCACATGGCAGCTAACAACTGTCTGTAGTTCCAGTTCCAGGCAAACATCAAGGCAAATAAATAAATAAATAAAGTTTTTTTTTAAAAAAAAAGAAAAACCAAAACTAAATAAATAAATAAAATATTAGTTACATTTTTAAAAAAAAGAAAAAAGAAAACCTTAGTATTATCATTTCCTTAAGCCAATGTGATTTTAAAATTAAATTGTGATTTTAAACACTTATCTTTATACCCACAGATAAGTGTAGCTTTCACCATTCAGTAATGAAACTTTTTAGAATAGACAGAAGACACATTAGCAATCTATAACTGATTAAAATTCAAATAATAAATGAGTGTATGCTACCCAGCCTAACTGGTACATCTTCAGTAAAACTCCCATACCAAAGACCAAGGAACACCATAAAAAAGGAGCAGAAATACTGTACTTGGCAAACAGAAGGATGCCTTCTACATGCTAGTGTCTTCTATATATGATAGAAAATTTATACCCCCAAAATTTCAACAATGTTACTGTCTAAATATGACCAGAATAATGACAATATAAGTTTGTATGACAACAAATGTGACTAGGGGGTGCTTCACAAGTGCACTGAAGCTGAGCTTCATTAATATAGAGAACTATTGGGTATATACTTTGATTTACTGTTTTAACCCTAATGCTAACCCTGTTTACTTTATCTAGATCTTTAGTGTAAGTAGATGCTTTAGTTGAGATCATTAAAAGAATCTCCAAATTTGAGATGTGAAACTCTCTTATTACTACTTATATTTAAAAAGTGTGTATTCATTCAATGTTATGGCAAATAACTTAGATAATAATATCAACAAACGTTATTTATAAAGATTAAAGTGAAATACACTTATTTTTCACATCTGCCCCCTCTCCATACTTCTGACATTATGACAGCTCTCATTAGGAAGCAATCATTTCTCTCTCAATTATTTTTATAAAAGGTTAATTTAGAGGGGAGACTCTTGAAGAATGTATTATTTTTCACTAATTTTTTCTAGTCCTCATTAATGTTGAAAAGCACATAAATATTTAAAACATCAATGAATATTGTATTGAAGACATACTGTTGCATTGGACACAAAGTTCATATTTAATAAATATTACTTGTTTATGCTTTTTTCAGAGTGGTGCCAAATGTTAGGGTTCAAATGAGGTAGAACCTCAATCATACAACATTTTTCTTTAGACTGGAACTGAACTTGTAGAAAACTTACTTGATACAAATGTTCTACTTATTTATTTTTCACAGATGATTACATTAGGACCTACCTTGTAAAATGGCATCCCTTTCAAAGATGTGGTTATCCTATTACTCACTCTTTTAGCTGAAAGCGCATGGCTTATGATTTAAACTAATATAAGCACATGTTAAAAATGCAGTTGAAGAAAGGGATTTTTTTGGGGAAAATCCTCACTATTTTCTCACAACTGCTTCCTGTTAGTTAAAATTGCAGTATATATTAAGTAGTAGAGTTTAAAGTAAACATTTCTTCCAAGACATATGTAAAATTAAATGGTTCAGAATAATTCATTTCATATTCTAAACATGACAACAATATACTATGCAACTTTATATTACAGCAAATATTTCAAAAATGTGTCATAAGAAGTTACAAAGTTGAACAGTTTATAAAACATTCTCAACTGAGAAAAATGTTCAAATACGTGAATTTCAAGAAAAAATATCTTAGGAGAAGAGAGAAAATAAGAAGTATTAAATGACAAGATAATAAGATGAGATTAAAGAGTAAAATTAGTAGTGACAGAAATAGAAAATAATAAAAAATTTGAAAATGTGAAGAGAATAAAACAATTATTAGAGTGTCAAAAATAATCTAGTAGGCTGGTTCATTATGCTGAATTTTGTATTAATTTCCAAAGAGAAAGGCCACCAATTGTTCTGTTTATCTAGGTAAAGGTTTTTAAATACCAAATTCATTTGTTACTGAAATACACTAATTTTCTCCCTGTTCTGAACATATTTCAGAAAAAAAGTTTGCATATTTAATCATTGGAAGAAACAATTTAAAAGAACTTTCCTTTGTAGCTAATTTGAAGGTTGAAAGTACCATATGAATATGAAGCAATAAAGCTATTGTTGCCTGTGAAAGATAAAGTATAATTAGTTCTTACATCATTTGGAAAACTAGTAATAAAGTATAATAGAAATTGAAGTCTAACATACGTCTCCAAGAAAAATTCAATGTTGATGACCAATAATACAAAAATATTGTAATGATGATCTCCATATAATTTGAAAAATATGAATGTCATAAACATAAGTTGATATGTCCATACACACATGTTTTAGTATGAAGTAAACTCAATTTAAAGAAAAATCAGTAACATAATATAAAGAAAAATTCTAATCAATTATGTCATGGTACAGACAGAGTTCTATCATATTTTAGTTCAACTGAATATTGAATCACAAAAAGCTGATTAGAATAGGTAAGTACTCTCTCAGGAATTATGAACAGTAAGGTAATTTTAATTTTATATTAGTATTTTTATCTTGTTTGAACTTAAATAAGATGATTATTATTTTTATTTTTAATTGCTTTTTGAAAATCAATATTAAACTTTATATAAAAAACCCAAAACATTCATAATAGATTTAAAAAATTATACAACAATAAAACTTCTCTTTTCTCTAAAATACATGAAGCATAAAAAATAAAATCTAAAGCTCCTCGATCCAGGTTAGGCTCAGCTACAGATAAAGATAAGCACAGTAGGTGACAGCTAATGTACACGGATGCACTATGGCCACCACAAATTTCTGCTATGCAACCCTTCTACAGACAAACTAGAAGTTTTGTTTTGCTTTGTTTTGTGTGTGTGTGTGTGTGTGTTTGTGTGTGTGTGTTAAATCACTTTATTCACCCATCATCTTTCAATTATAAGCAGAATATTTTTGCTTAAATCCCACTAATGAGTGAGTACATCCCCTGCTTATTCTTCTGCGTTTCTGAGACCTCGCTCAGAAAGATATTCTTCAAATCCATCCATTTGCCTGTGAATTTTAGGATATTATTTTTTTCTTACTTCTTAGTAGTACTCCATTGTGTAGATGTACCACAGTTTGTTAATCCATTTCTCAGTTGAGGGACATCTAGGTTTCCAAGTTCTTGCTATTATGATTATTATTTTTATAAACTTATAAATTATTTTATATTCCTGTGCCAGGTTTATGTGTTCTTTAAATTACTTTATTATATATTTTATTAAATTATTATTAATTAATAATATTCAGCCAAAATTAATTTATATCTTTAATAACATGTTAAAGGTTTTTACTTGGTTAAAACCTGCTGTTTGCTACATTTACACTAAACAAATCTAATAAAATGCTTTAAATTTATAGAGTATAAAACCAAAAAATTGAAATATTTTTTACTTTATGCACTACCAAGAAACTTAAGGTGAGCTAATATGGCATAGTAACTGAATAAAGGTCTAGTAACAGCGTGGTTAATGAACACATTGCTTTGACATGTTTAAAATGTCTTTTTAAATTTATTTTCTGTGCTTTCCTTCTTTCTTTTAGAGATAAACTTGGATTACTTAATCTGATTCACCAGTAACACACGTTATTTTTCAAATCTTCTCTTGTTCTGCCATGGAGTTTTGTTTTCTGGGGTTAGGGGTGGTCAGTAAAACAGGACGAGTCCATGTTTTCTATGCCCAATCATTCATAGTAGATGGCAAAATATAAAACTTGACATACGTGATTTTAGAAGATGCGTATTGGCCTTGGATATTTAATAAGCACTGACCTCAGAGAAAATTTCTTAAAAGATACAAAAGATACAACAATATCGCAGCCTTTTATTTAGCAATGTCAATGTTTGTCACTTTCAAATGTTTATCTCACCAAATTTTGAGGTCTACTTTTGAGATTAGTCATATCTGGTAACTGTTCATTGTTTTACAAAGTACTTTGTTCAAATTTTTAAATTGTTAACATTAGAGCCTTTCACTGGATGCTGAAGATAAAGCCTGAATTTCCTCTTCAGTGTATTGTTATGTATGGCCACATGACTGTATACTGGCCATTGAGTCTTAAGTACAAAGTATCTTTGAGATTTCCAGAAAGTACTTTTTCCTCCTAGGGAGTATTTTTAAAGTGGTGAAGTAATTTCTATTTCTTCCTTTACTAATTTCACTACCTCGTGTAAAGTTATAACAGAAAAAAGGGAGAATAATTAGTGGACTATAGAAATATGAAGTAGAGAGAGGAAACAATCCCCCCCCCCCCAACAATGCTTTTCTACAACAATTATTTTGACTGAGAGAAAAAACTTGCAATTACCTCAAAGGACTATTATTTTGGATTATCTCTATATGACATTCAACAAATTCTTATCCATTACTAAATACAAAGCCTTTTCTAAACAAATTTTGTTCAGATTGCTAGAGCCTGCTGACAAGTCAGCTGGGTTGACTGAGTTGGGTGTGAGGCTGAGAAAAACCTGACCTTATGTAGACAAAAGCAGAATTCCAGAAGACTTCCAGGTCACTGCCAGAGCAGCAAAAGATCTATTTCTTAGCCTGGTTATAAACAAACTAAAATATTGAAGTAGATACAACATTCACATTTTCACACAGCATAGGTGATCAACTGTTATTAGGAAAAAAGCCACATTCTTATACTGTTATTAAATTTATCGACATATTGTTTTATCTTCTATTAGCAGCCTGTATTCAGCAAGATAATAAGTTCTTTTCTCATGAGCCCTGATCAGCCTTTCTTACAGCTCCTAATCATATTGAAGCATAGGCTTTTAATTCTTTTGGGTCAGAATGGATTTCAATTTCAAGTCACTGTGAGGAAACAGAGTCATCATACCATGTAGAAACATCAAATCAAGTATTTTATTTAAGCATTTTCTTTATTAATTATATAATACAGAGGGCTAATCATTCAAAAGGTCAATTCAGCAGATCATGCTTGGGCCTACACAGAGTTCTGTTAATCCCATACTGATATAAGAGCAATATTATATGTATAAGATTTTATCAAATAAAACATATGAATATTTCAGAGTCCTGATGATAATTTTATTCTGGAAATACACTCTATGATTTTGTTAAGATATAGGCAAATATAATGCCAGAATAACCTTTTTATAATTAATATTTTAAGGATATAGATTTCCACATGGTAGTTAAAATACTATAAATCATTTTTTTGTAAGAAGGATGTTTCTTCTCTTTGAAATATCAGAAAGGATATTTTGATGATTTGGTATGATCAGCATTTTCCAACATATTAGTCACTTAAAAGTTTTTTAAAAATATTCAGAGACAAATTATTGGTTGTAAAAACTAATTACTTAGTTACTATGTTTACTTTGTTTAATTCTTTTATCACAGAGGTACAATGCTAAATAAAAAGAACATACCTGATAGTAAGTAACCAAGCAAGGCTTCAATCTATTCTACTACTTTAATATTAGTTCTTGGAAATATGAAACTTCCTTATAAGTTAAATTTTAAGTTCAAAACTTAAACTATCTTAGTATCTGGCAGGAGTGTGGGTGAGGAAGGATTCATTTTCTTTAAGCACCTTGCCACAGGGAATTTAATTATGCTCCAGTAAGTAAATGAGCAGCATAAATGGACTTTTTTTTTTGTAAATGGGGAGATCATAGGAGTGGGTATGTGCTGAGATCCAAAGCCTAGCTTAGCCATTTTTCAGTTTATAAATTAGCTTCTATTTCCCTTTGGTTACAGTTAGCCATGTGCCAGCAATTATGTAACTCTCTCTAGGATGCCAGAAGCCTACACCTCCTAATTGTTTAAGCTAGGCCATGAATTCAGGCAGCTCCCTTTGGTCCTCTCAGACCACAGGTGACACTCTCCAGGCATTTAACTGATAACAGATAGATTTCCACACTGATTGTACCCTGTCTGGACCTCTCCTCAAACCAAGCTTGTCACCTTTTTGACTAACCCTCCCCTTCTTCCAGGCTATGTGCATTATCCACACACTGAGATTCTGTTTAAATGTTGGCTGAAAAAATAAAGTTCCGAGCTTGATTGGAGCTTCATCTTGCTCTCAATTCATTCATGTTCCTGTCTCCCATTTGTCTAGCCCCCAGTTTCAGGTCTGTGTTGAAAACCCTGCTGGCTGGGGCAAGCAAGAATCTGAGAGGACTGATAACTGAGTTTGATGGGGTGCATGATGTAAAATCACCAAATAATATATAGAGAGAAAGTAAATGACTGAGCCAAGAGTGTTATACCCAGAAAAAAAAATTCCAAAATTGATGAAGCTTCTTAAAATAAATTAATAAATTTACTATCTCCAGAAAAATAAAGAATTTTAACAAACAAGCAAACAAAAAACAAAAACCATGCTCATACTCAAGGTCATTTCATATCAGGAGTTAACTGGTACTCAACCCTCAGGTTATTACATTCATAACACTTTGTTTCTTTCTTAAGACAAAAGTGGAAAGATGAGCTTATATGGCTTGCAAAAGACACTAGATAAAAGTGAGCAGCTTTAATCTGTTGGCATACTTTCCATATGATTCTATGAAGATGATTCTACACATTTGCTGGATTACAAACAATATTTAATGCTAAAAGGAAGCCTCATGATTATTAAATCAATGAAGTCTTCCCTGAAACCATGAAATGGTGTTCTGAGATGTTCTGTCATAAATTGGTGGCAAGGGAAGTAAGTTAAGTGCTGTAAATGGTTCTGGCCCAGGCTTTCCAGGCCTGGACCAGAGGTTTAGTCTCACACTTGGACTCCTCACTTTGCTTCAGATAATCACACACAGGCCTATATTATTTTATACTGATTGACCAGGCATATAATTTGCTAGTGCTTGCTCTCAATCTAACCCAACTTTTTCAGCTGTTCAGCTAGGTATGTTTTCTCAGAGCAGCATTTTCTCTGCATCTCCTGGCAGCTCCAGTGACTCTGGCATATTTGTCTAGCATCTGTCTCTGCTCTGAGATGTTCCTGAGTTTTCTAAGCCTTTTAGCCCCACCCATACTTCCTGCTTGTCTTTGGACAATGAGCTTTTATTAAACTCATAGGTGCAACAAATATTTACATTACCAGCATAAACCCAATACAATTTATTCTTTAGTCATATTTATTTTATTAATATTTGAGAATTTCTCTTTTTAATTAAAAAAAAAAATTTAATACACCCCTGACAGTTTCTCCTCCCTTCCCTCTTCTCTGTCATCCTCAGCACCCCCCACATCTCATTCCCACATCTATTCCTCAGAGATGGTAAGGATTTCAAGAGTTAATCAATACAATTTGGCTTATCTGGTTGAAGTAGGACAAAGCCCCTTCTCCACCACACACACACACACACACACACACACACACACACACACACACACACACACACACACACACACACATTATAGAGATGTTCCACTGTAGGGAAAGGGCTTCAACAAGCCAGTCCAAGCACTAGGAATAAATTCTGGTCCTACTGCCAGAGGTCCACAAATTGCCCACACCATTGGACTATTATGTAGATTCAGAGGGTCTAGTTCAGTCCCATGCAGGTGGCCCAGCTATCAATGTAGATTCAGTGAGTTCCCAATAGCTTGGACCAGCTATCTCTGTGGGTTTTCTTAAGATCTTGACCCCTTAGCTTATAAGGGAGGAATTTTTGTGATATGCTAACACTCTCCTTTCCCCGAATATACTCATGTCCCAGGAAGAAGCCTCCTCCTCCCTTCCGAGAAAAAACGCAGCCACCTGGTTATCTGCTTGAGTAAACTCTGCTCCCTGGGAACGACTGCAACTTCCCTATCTCGTGCTCCAGGCTACTCCCCTCCCCTACTGGAAGAGCCCTATAAGAAACAAGCCCAAAGAGGAATCAAGGCTCTTGGCCTTCGGAGTTGCCTTGAGCCCACACACGTGTGTAAACCTCATCTTTATTTATGTGTAAACCTTGTCCTTGTGTGTAATAAACTTTGTCTTTTTACCTTGGTGACTAGTCACTAGTCTTTTCGTGTCCACCTGTAACATTTGGAGGTCCCACTGAGATTTGAGTACCTCTGTGGAGGCCGACTGAAATTGCAAGTTACAGGGCTCAGGGCTGGCTGAGGCTGCCTAGACAGGGGGTTATGCCCCTTCCGGTCGTGACCGACAGTCATGTCAAGGGGTTACAGGCCACAACTCTGGGGGACACCCCAGAGTGTGGGAACAACCAATGACGCTTGAAAGCCCATCTGTTGGTAGAAACTGAATCTATACAGTTGTTGCCAGCAAGTTTTTCGTTTGAGCACGCTCGAAGGTCATGACCGCTAGATTTGGTTTTATATTCCTTTTGCTGTTCAGGCACTACCGGCTTTGTCTGTCAGTTTTATCTATGTCTGTGTGTCCATGTTAGTCCCATTTGGGGCATGAAACCATTCGATCCTGTGCCGGCTGGGGTTGCCTCTGAGGCAGAGGAGATCATCTGGTCATTCTTAAATGTTCAAGGGCTCCTGTGGGGTCGGTTTGGGCTCCCCTCCCGGAGAAGAGAGCAACCTAGGGAACCTGTTTCGTCCTGGAATTTGCTAAAATTTGTCTGTGTTTTGTCAATATACTTTTAATCTTTTCTATTCCTCCAGGACACTCCAACCTTCCAGGATAGAGGGACATGAAGAGTCATTTCATGTTTGTCTCCTCTTCTCCCTCCTGTGCCTGGTAGCATTCGTGTAACAGTCTCCAGAAAACTACCCATTGCCCTCTTCAGGCTACCCCTATTGATGAATGTGTGAGTGCATGGAAAATGTGGCCACAGTGTGTGTGTTTAATGTTTAGACTCATGTGTGTATGCATGTTTTGGGGCCCCGGTCAGAAAGTTCCCATTTGCCTTATTGGAAAATTTTTTGTCTGTTTCTCGAGAAAGTTATTCATGCTGTTCTGATGTGTTATACATGCTGTTCTGATGCTGTTATAAGTATAAAGCCACGACAGAGCGCATTTTTGGCCAGTCACTGCCTGTAGTTGCTGAGACAAAAAGACTGATGCTTTGATCACTCAGACCCAGAGCCCTATCTGGGACCTAAAGATAGGAGGCATTTACAACTCTGTCGTTAGACTCTAATGGCGGGTCTCAGAGCAGCAGCTCATCGCCCCACTAATTTGGCCAAGGTCAGAGAGGTAATGCAGGGCCCTATGAATAGATGGCTTACAAGACATAGCACTGAGAGATTTAGTTAAAGAGGCAGGGAAAGTGTTCTATAGGAAAGAAAGACAGCGGAAGAAAAAAAGGAGAAGAAAGGGAGAAACTGAGAGATAAAAGGAGAAGCAGGGAACTCACTAAAATCCTGGCTACCATACTGGATAACAGAGGCAGGCAAAATGTTTCTTAAAACATTTTCTAATGTTTTAAGAAAAATTCTCCCTCAATTTTTGTTTATAAAATTGGAATAAAATAACAGACATTTCTATTGAAGTTGTATAAATAGTAAATTTATATGTTCTTGTTTTAAATATTCATTTGAACATTTGGAAAAGTTGTAGAATATTTTAAATATCTGTATATAGTTTTACTATACAAAATGTATAAATACTAAAAGTATAACATAAAAGAATAGTAAAATTACCTTCGAGATTAAGAAATAGGACTGCCTAAGTGGTTGGCTTCATCTTCTTACATGTTTGCTATCTTTTTAAGGCTAGTAATTTATCCTATGAGAATATTAAATAATTCATATTTTACTTGAATTTTATTTAGACTTTGAATAAAATTTCTCAATTTTGTAGGAACTGTATCTAGCTTCTACATCCATACAAACATGATCTGAGACAATTTGATTTGTCCATATATTTATCCATAATCACTCTGTCAATCAGAATTTATGTCATAACCATCTGCAACTAAAAACCTATCATTTACCACTGTCAGTTTCCTTTGCAGTGCTGCATCCTACTGTGTTTCTGTTTATATTAAATTATTCAAATAAATATACAATGTCACAAGCCCATATAAAAATTGATGAAAAATTTCAGGCTTTGGGACATTCTCAGATTTTTTATTGCCCATGAATGTGGTTACTGTCTAAATATCTGAATTTTGTTATTATATTTTAGGTTGTCTTTTTTTTTTTTTGAGGTTATCTAAAAGAGCAAATCAACGTAGTTTACTGCAAGTGATCCGTGAACACTGAACTTGAATTTTAACCATTGTTTGATGTTTTAACTATTATGTGTGTCATTTAAAACAAATAACAACTGTTATTCCTTTCATGCTCATTCAGGATTTTACATTTACAAGTAAAAACTTTGACCCAAAAATGAGCCAGATATGCACAGTGTAATTGAATAAAGAATTAGCTGTTACTAAGGTGTTACAGCAACTTTGCTCTTATTAATATGTATGAAATTTAAACTTTTCCTGTACATTGTATTTGTTAAAATGCCATAAAACACTTTAACTATATTGCATTAACATCACAGGAAACTCACAAGATTTATGTCAATTTATTGAAAGATTTTTAGAAGCTGATTCATTTAATTCAGAAATAAACCAAAGACTATCTAGGAGACTCAATGTATATTGGATGATGACTTTGTAATTAAGGAGATAAAACAACAAATGTATGTCTTCTCAGTACAGTGGAAAAATTAAGAACACTAAGTCTATGAAAATATTAAGTCTACAAAATTGCTTATTTATTCTTAGCATTGTTTATAAGAAAGGGTTATGTTATATAATATTTTAACCAATTTGAAATGAGAACACCTGATTCTTCCTTTACCCATTAAGATTAGTGTCCAATGAGGAGCTGGAAAGCTGAATCGGCAGGTATGAGAATCTGTTGCTCCTTAAGAAGATCTGTGTTTACTTTCTGTTATGGACATGCTGACTCATAAACATATGCAGCCTATTTTCAGGAAATATGATACACTCTTTTTACATCTGTGGGCACCAGGCACAAATATTGCACACATACATATATGCAAGAAAAACAGTCATGCCTATAAAGTATGAAGAGCTAAAACAAATGTTTATAAAAGTGTTAAGTGACTTATTTGTTATTTACTTCTATGATTTTCATGGTCTAGTGAAATATAAGTTATAAATACAAGTAGAAAACAAATCAATTACACTATAACATCTTATCTATTCATACAATTTTCTGTTTCAGAGTTAGAGTTAGAGCTAGATTGTTTTTATTTTAATATGTTTATCAAACTATACTGTTGTAATTTTTATCATGCTTCCCTCAGTTCTTGACATAATAAAGATTACTCTTTTGTCTAAAGTAAATAATCTTAATATGATGTTTTGTCCTTAACACAAACACACACACACACACACACACACACACACACAAATACATACACACAAACATACACATCCTTTAAAGACCAATTGGCAGTTAGATTGGAATAAAGATTATTCCAGAGTTTCAGGTCAAGTACATATTCTAAGTTTCACAGTATAGATGCTCCAAAATCATTTACTGAATGTAATAAAATTTCTTGTTCTTGCATTTGCCAATATTCAAACTAAACTGTGTTTGTTTATGTGTCCTTCTGTTACAGGAGTGCCTTTTATGTTTAGATGAAAAGGCATATGTATTCGTACATTTTTTTTATTTATTTTAGATTTAACAAGAAAAACAGTAAAATGAATTTAAAATGCTGATAAGTTAACAATAACTATAAAGAAGATAAAAATCATAAGCATGACTTATCAAGGGTGATAATGCAAATAACATTACTACAAATATATTTACTTTGAGTTCAGCTTTCCCTCTGAATTTTTTTGCCATCGTGTATATCCCCATTCAAAGTCCCTTCCCCCTCCCACCACATCAGGTCATTTTTTCTTCTCCACAACTACCCATCCCCTCCCTGAGCAGTTCTTAGAGACTTAGAGATCAGTCCTGTATCACTTGTAGGGTTGGTGAAAATCTTTTCCCATTCTGTAGGCTGTCATTTTGTCCTATTGACAGTGTCCTTGGCTTTGCAGAAGCTTCCTAGCTTCAGGAGAACCCACTTATTGATTGTTGGTCTTAGTGTCTGTGTCACTGGTGTTATATTTAGGAAGTGGTCACCTGTGCCAATTCGTAGAAGTGTATTTCCCACTTTCTTTTCTATCAAGTTCAAAGTGGCTGGGTTTAAGTTGAGGTCTTTGATCCACTTGGATTTGAGTTTTGTGCAGGGTGACAGGCTCGGATCTATTTGCATTTTTCTACACACTTCCATCCAGCTATGCCAACACCATTTGTTAAATATACTATCTTTTTTCCATT
>PVIH01019304.1:0-12000 GCA_004025045.1 Sigmodon hispidus | reverse complement strand
TTATTCCATTGATCCACAAGTCTGTTTTTATGCCAGTACCAGGCTGTTTTTATTACTGTAGCTCTATAGTATAGCTTGAAGTCAGGGATGGTGATACATCCTGAGGTTCTTTGTTTGAGCAAAATTGTTTTGGCAATCCTGGCTTTCCTGCTATTCAAAATGAAATTGAGTATTGTTCTTTCAAGGTCCAAAAAATATTGTGTTGGGATTTTGATGGGCAGTGCATTGAATCTGTAGATTGCCTGTGGTAGAATTGCCATTTTTAGTATGCTGATCCTACCAATCCAGGAACATGGGAGAGCTTTCCATTTTCTGATCCTCTTCAATTTTTTTCTTCAGTGATTTAAAATTTTTGTC
The DNA here is from genome assembly GCA_004025045.1 of Sigmodon hispidus. Lineage (NCBI taxonomy): Eukaryota > Metazoa > Chordata > Mammalia > Rodentia > Cricetidae > Sigmodon > Sigmodon hispidus. The sequence continues at coordinate 11,643 of PVIH01019304.1, read as the reverse complement.
AAATAGGTCTGTTACTTCTTTGATTATAGTTACTCCAAGGTATTTAATACTATTTTCATCTATTATAAAGGACAATGTTTCCCGTATTTCTTTTTCAGCTCTTCTATTTTTAGTGTATAGAAGGGCTACTGATATCTTTGAGTTAATCTTGTATCCTGCTACATTACTGAAGGTGTTAATCAGCTGTAGCATTTCCTTGGAAAAATATTGTGGGTCACTTATGTATACAATCATATCATCTACAAATAGAGATAGCTTCACTTCTTCTTTTCCAATTTGTATCCCCTTAATCTCTTTTCGTTCCCTTATTGCTTTAGCTAAAACTTCGAGAACTATATTGAATAGATAAGGGGAGAGAGGACATCCTTGTCTAGTTCCTGATTTTAGTGGGATTGCTTTGAGTTTTTCTCTATTAAGATTGATACTGGTTGTCAGCTTCTTGTAAGCGCCTTTATTATATTTAGGTATTCTCCCTGTATTCCTGATCTCTCCAGGGCTTTAATCATAAAGGAGTGTTGAATTTTGTCAAAGGCTTTTTCCACATCTAAGGATATGATCATGTGGTTTTGTTCCTTTAGTTTGTTTATTTGATGGATAACATTTACAGTTTTTCATATGTTAAACCAGCCCTGCATTTCTGGGATGAATCCTACTTGTTAGTGGTGGATGATATCTTTTTTACATTGTTGTATACGGTTTGCCACAATTTTGTTGAGAATTTTCGCCTCAATATTCATGAGGGAAATTGGTCTGTAATTTTCCTTCTTTGTTGTGTCTTTGAGTGGCTTGGGTATTAGGGTAATTTTGGCCTCATAAAAGGAATTTGACAATATTCCTTCAGTTTCGACTGTGTGAAATAGTTTGCGGAGTAACGGTAGTGATTCTTCTTTGCATGTCTGGTAGAATTGGGCACTAAAACCATCTGGACCAGGGCTTTTATTTTTTTTGCAGGTTTTTAATGACAGCTTCAATTTCCTTAAGGGTTATAGGCTTGTTTAGGTAATTAATCTGATCTTCATTTAATTTTGGTAGGTGGTACCTGTCCAGAAAGCTGTCCATTTCTTCTAGGTTTTCCATTTTTTGTGGAATACAGATTTTAAAAATATGATCTGATAATTCTCTGTATTTCCTGGGGGTCTGTTGTTATGTTCCCCTTTTCATTTCTGATTTTGTTGATTTGAACACTCTCTGTCTGTTTTTTGATTAGTTTGGCTAAGGGCTTATCTATCTTGTTAACTTTCTCAGAGAATCAACTCTTAGATTCATTGATTCTTTGTATTCTTTTTGTTTCAATTGTATTGATTTGAGATCTATGTTTGATTATTTCCTGCCATCTACCCCTTCTTGGTGAATTTGCTTCTAATTGTTCTAAGGCTTTTAGCTGAGCTGTTAGGTCTCCCATGTGGAATTTCTCTAGGTATTTCATATAGGCATCTAGCACTATGAATTTTCCTCTTAAGGCTGATTTCAATGTGTCCCACAAGTTTGGATATGTTGTAGAATCATTTTCATTGAATTCTAGGAAGATTTTGATTTCTTTCTTAATTTCTTCCTTGACCCAGAGATGGTTCAGCTGATTGATGTTTAGTTTCCATGAGTTGGTAGGCTTTCTTTGGGTTTTGATGTTGTTGAACTCTAACTTTAGGCCCTGGTTGTCTGATATGTTACAAGGGATTATTTCCATTTTTTTGTATCTGCTGTTATTTGCTTTATGACCAATTATGTGGTCAATTTTGGAGAAAGTTCCATGAGGAGCTGAGAAATACGTATATTCCTTTGCCTTTGGGTGGAAGCTTCTGTAGATATCTACTAAATCCATTTGCATCGTAACCTCTTTTAGACTCCTTATTTCTGTGTTGAGACTCTGTCTGGTTGATCTATCCAGGGTTGAAAGTGGGTATTGAAGTCTCCCACTATTAGGGTGTAAGAATTGATGTGGGATTCGAGCTTTAGCAGTGTTTCTTTTACATATGTAGGTGCCTCTATATTAGGGGCATAAATATTTAAGATTGAAATCTCTTCTTGACCAATGTTTCCTGTGATGAATAAGTAGTGGCCATCTTGGTCCCTTTTAATTGCTTTTATCTTAAAGTCTACTTTGTTAGATATTAGGATTGCAACCCCTGCTTGTTTCTTAGAACCATTTGACTGGAAAATCTTTTCCCAACCCTTTATTCTAAGCCTGTGTCTGTCTTTGCAGTTGAGGTGTGTTTCTTGTAGGCAACAGAAGGATGGCTTCTGTTGTTGTATCCATCTTGTTAGTGTGTGACATTTTATAGGAGTGTTGAGACCATTGATATTAAGGGAAATTAGTGACCATTGATTCATATTTCCTGCCATTTTTGGTGGTAACTTGTTTGTATTTCCTTTCTCTGGTGTATTCTTTTGTGGAATTATTGATTGTTTGTGATTTTGTGGGTGTATCTGGGATCCTTAGGTTGGAGTTTTCCCTCTAATATTCTCTGTAGTGCTGGTTGGTAGATAGATATTCTTTCAGTCTGACTTTGTCCTGAAATACCTTGTTTACTCCATCTATGGTGATTGATAATTTTGCAGGGTATAGTATTCTAGTTTGGCAGTCATGCTCTTCTAGCACCTGTATAACTTCTAACCAAGCCCTTCAAGCTTTCATCTTTTCCATTGAATAGTCAGGCGTTATTATGATGATTCTGCCTTTATATGTGAGTTGGCCTTTTTCTTTTGCAGTTCTTAAAATTTTTTCTTTGTTCTGTGTGTTTTGTGGCTTGATTATAATGTGGCGCACTGACATTTTTGGGGAGTCATATCTGTTTGATGTTTTGTAAGCTTCTTATATCTTTACAGGCATTTCCTTCTTCAAGTTAAGGAAGTTTTTTCTATGATTTTATTGAAAACCTTATCTGTGCCTTTAAGCTGGTATTCTTCTCCTTCTTCTATTCCTATTATTCTCAAGTTAGGTCTTTTCATGGTATCCCAGATTTCCTGAACATTTTGAGTTATGGCTTTTTTCGTTTTACTATTTTCTTTGACTAATATATCTATTTGAGCTACTGAGTCTTCCACTTCAGGGATTCTATCTTCCATCTCTTGAACTTTGTTTGTTACGCTTGTATCTGTGGTCCCAGCTTTTTTCTTCAGATTTTCTTTTTCCATTTTTGCCTCATTTTGTGCCTTTTGTATTGCTTCTATTTCAGCTTTTAGTTCCTGGCATGTTTCTTTCTTAGATATGTTCATCTCTTCCAATTTTTTGTTTGTATTTTCTTCTATTTCTTTAAGGCTATTTTTCATATCTTCTTTTAGAACTTTGATGATCATCAAAAAGGAATTTTTGGTGTTGCTTTCTTCTGTTTCCTCTTCATTGCTCAGTTCAGGTCTTGTATTTGTAAGATTGCCACTTTCTTCAGGACTTACCTTGTTGTTCTTTATATTATTATGTAATTTTTTCACTGACATTTGCCCATGACTTCTGTGGTTCACGATTAGGTGGCTCCTGGTCAGTTGTGGCACTCAGGCTTGTCTGCCTCCTGTTACCTCTCTGGGCGGGGTCTGAGCCTGTCCTTCAGGAACCCCAGTCATCATCTATTCGCTCAGTTGAAGGTGTAGGTGGGTAGTTGTGCAAATTCCCTCAGTACCAGCTGTGGGTATGGTGACAGGCAGACTTTATCTGTGCCTGCTACAGAGTGCGCTGGGACTCACTCTGTAGACAGCACCCAGTCCCCGTATTCAGACCTTTATGTCTCACCTTTTATTCCTCAAGGTACAGCTTCATGTGAGAATATTTGAACCAAAAATTTTATAGCTGTATTCTTTTATACAAAGAAAAAAATCAAAAACTAATGAACACACAGGCACAAAACAAAAGAAAACCGAAATAGTATTATGACTTAGCCTATATTCACAATTTACTTATGAACTAGAGTGAGAATTAATCAATTATAGCTACATAAAACACAGCTCCATAAGTGATTTATACATAGAAACATGGCAGGGCGAAATTCAATGTGGAATAAACCTCAAAATCTAAAATAAAAATAAAAAATAAGTAATGTTGATGATGAAAAGTATAAAAAGGGAAAATTCATGCTGAGGTCAGAGTGAAAACAGGAGTGAGCGGGAGCAACAGAAGGAATCAAGGCTGCCAAAGTATTTGAGTCTATGGGAAAGTTTTTCCTGACTTTAATGGTTATAAGTAACATAATGAACTCAGCCATATGTAATGTTGATGTTGGGCACAGAGCTGTCATTCTTGACCAAGCATAGCACATTGTGGTAGGAGAAGGCATTATGTTTCTCAAAACAATATGTTTAGCAGCTGCTTGCAATCATGGAGTGCAAGGGTTATCACTGGAAGAAATGATTTATATAATGTCAACATCAAATTATACATCTTTTTCTGGCCAGTGGCCTGCCAGGTTTCTCATATCTACACTAGCACTGGTGAGGACTAAGATGAGAGTGTGCTGCCTTCTATTACCTCAGAGATTCTTAAGTTGGTGGTGGCTGGCTTTGATGCTGGTGAATTGATCATCCAGGAAGAGCTAGCCTCCAATGCAAGTGAGTGGTGACCACACAGATCAAGCAGCAACATTGAAACTCAACCTGGATGAACTGTCTCTAGCACATCTGAGACTTTTAGAAAGCAGTTCACAGCAGCTCTGGAAGTAAAACAGGTGTCTTGGCAGAATGTGGACATAGTAAGATTTGTGATAGAAAAGACTGAGAACCAGAAGAGGTAGCCATCTCGTCTGTATAGTAAAGGGTAAGTAACTTCAAGACAGCTGAGCTGATTGATTGCCAACTGACTGGTCACTGCAGGTGCTGGCCTGACTGAGCTGTGAAAGCTAGAAGCTGCTGAGAGCATTACATACCAGCTCTTCTGCTGTGGGAATATCACCCATTGGCCAGCCAGTCATTCTGTGGTTCATCCCCACTGAGATTTCTCCTCTGCTTACAACTTCTCAGGCAAACCAGGCCACTGTCTAGATTATTCTCAATGACACGTTTCTCCTGCCCTACCCTAGAAACCACTGCAACTTCATGATTGCCTTAAAGTAAAGAAAATAAAAGTAAAATCAGTGCAGAAAAGTAATTAAAAAAAAAAGAAAAAAACTAAAAGAGGTAATCAGCAATGTAAATAATTCTTGGGATGGGATTATCAAAACTTGCTTAGGATCAATTTAATGATTACATAGGCACTGCTCAGGATTCCACACTTAGGACCTACTCTAAACTTAAAGACTTATTTTAAAATGGTATCAGTTATCAGCAGTTACCCTGCGGATGCAAGCTTTGTCTGCATATCATACTCCAATGTAGTCTTTGAGACTTAGAACCCTAACCTAGTCATACACTAATGGAAACAGTAGTGGCAGGAGCCAACAACACAATATACAATTCAAGTGTGAAATATAAATGGCTGTGAGAAAGCAGAGGAAGTGCACAAAACATACTTTCTTAACATGAAGAAAAATTTTTATAGTAGTTCTTTGTTTTTACAGTAAGAATAAATATTGAATTTTTGCCATATTAAATCAGAAGTTATTTGTACTTTTCTTCCTATAATAAAATTTAAGACAGTATGTTCAAATAGTTTCTAATTCAATACAAAGTAATTAATAGTATTTTCTAATAATAATGTCCTTATAGCAAAGTCATTAAAACTTTAATAAAAAATTGTCATTTTTGTAGATTAGATAACTATATTAAATTATGTATTTGTATAATATTTACCTGTATATTAAGTTAGATACTTTTGAAAAAATACTAGATTTGAGGATCTAAACATATCTTTTTGGTACTTGGAAGACAGAGGCAGAAAGATTTCTACAAATTCCAAGTGAGACTACCCTGCATGTTGCATTCCCATCACAGCAAAGGCTGAAATATAACTTCTAGTGTTACTAAATGAAAACTCAGAACTATATATCAGGAAAAAGCTGAAATATTAGAGAGAGGAAACAGATCACAGTCACATCTCACCCAGTAAACTTCTCAAGGTAAAAACAATCTTCCAGCTTCCTCAGTCTAGCTCCTCATCACTTCTACAGAATAAATCTCTGTTTTCCTTTGCATGACTTAAATACCATATTCGTCTAGTTTCACTTTTAGGTTCAACTCTACATCATATTCCAGAGTTAAGATTAAAGGTATGAGCTACTACTATTGGTAGTTAGGCTTTGAAATCACAGAAAAACAGAAAGATCTCTGTCTCAGGAGTTATGAGATTAAAAGCATAGGTCACCTGTTCCAGTCTTTCCCATGCTGGCACTAAAGGCATAAACTAACACTCTCTGACCCTCCTGGCTTGACTGTGAGTGGATCTTTTCTCTGATATTCCAGACTGGTTAATTATAACAAAAGAAGGTTATAATTAACATAAGAAAAACCAAATACAATAGGTTCAATAATTATATACAATATATATAAACAATAATTATATGAGGAATGTCCAGTCTGTTAACAATTGAGAAATTCAAAGAAAATATTCCATTATTTATTCTATTTTGGTGAATCCAAAGGATTGTTTCTAATTTACTTTCTATCTAACTTATATTGACAACTAAAAACAATATTTTGATGTTTTTCAAACTTATACTCTTTAACTTCTAAATGAGTTTCTTTTCTAAAACTGTCATTAGAAAACTATTACTATAATTATCTCATGTTCAACTTTCTCAGAGACCCAAGAAAAAAATATTAAATAAGTAAACAGCACAGGCAAGCAAGAAACTTCCAAGAAATGTAAGAAAGGAAACAGCTGGCTGCCTGGAGAGTAACCCAAGGTTCTTCTGTATCATTGAAGCATTCATCTTTTGCCTAGAGACCTAGAATGTCTGACAGACTTCTCTGTGAAGCAAGATCTTCTCACACACCTTCCTACTTTGCCTTGGCAAGGTTTGGCAATTCTTTTTTGGATGTGTCTCCTGCTTGTCCATTTTGAACATAATACCATCAGCAGTCAAGGCAAGAGTAATTTCTTGCCTAGTGGCTAACATTTGTCACATAGAAGGTTAAACTTATGTGGAGTTTCTTTGAAGTTCATGCTCTTTTCTGTAGATTGATGCTGCAAGGAGCAGATGTTCCATTGTCAGAAAAAATAATAAGAACCCATGTTTATAAAGTATCTTCAATGCCACATTCTATGGATCTCTGAAGTATATGAAGAAGAAATGTTCATCTAAAATATATGTTTGATCTTAGAAACATATCTGATATTACTATAAGATTGATTGTAATGTCTAACTACTAACATATTTTTTATGTCCTAATTATTTGGTAATATTAACATTCACAGACTATCAATTTATATTACATTGTTAGATGAGCTGTATAGGTATAATACCTTTAACAAACCTAGAGATATATGGACAGTAACAAAATTAATTTCAACCCTATATCAATATACACAATTTGTATACAATTTACAAAAATTCAATCCAATGTAAAATATTTAAAGCTAGTAATTTCTTTTAAAGTAGATTCAATAATCTACCTTTATACCCTGTCATATCTGTACCCCCTTTTTTAAAACAAGAATGATGAATCTAATCTGTCTTGTTTAGTTTATTTTTCTAACCATAACCAATAAAAATTTTTAACCAATTATCCTAAACAATGGCAATTATCCCTAACACATTAAAAGACCTAAAAATACCCACCCCACCTTCTGGGAATGTGAATGCTATGTTATTAAATTTACTTCCTGCTGTTGGAGATGATAGCATCTTTAGAGAATCATAAAAAGTTATTTTAATTGTCAAGTCCTAAAATAAGTAGCTGTATCATTTGTTGACCAGTGTCTACATAACAGAAAATTGCTAAATTTGCCTCAAGTCTTGATAGAGTAGTTTGTGAAGCTGGTTCATCTCAGCTAGCCAACTTAAAACTGTCCTGATCAATTTGTAGTGCAAATCTGAGCTTTGTTTGTTTTTTGTCAGCTTAGCAGCTTTGTCATAGTCCATGTAAAATCATCATTTTGGTGCCCTATTTTCCTGTTTCAAGTTTGCAATGAGGCATTGTCATAGATCACTGCAAAACTCTGCTAAGAGACTAAAACGCAACAAAATGTACAGAAAGATAAATAAAGCCTTTTTCTATAATTAATTAGTACTCTATATGAACATCAATATCATGTAAAATATTAATATATATGCATAATCTTATACATTTTACTATAAACATTATTCAGCAAAGAAATAGTAATAAAGAATAGTCCCTTATTTTTAGTTATTCTTCTGTCCCATATAAGATGGCTATTCTGACATAATACAGAGATTTTACATTTTCATTTAACAAATATGCTTGGGTTTAGAGAAAGAGAGAGCCACACTTCAACTCTAAAGCCAGATTAAAATTGTAATTAAACTGGGATTTCAACTTCTCTTAGAAATAAAGACATAGAAGTTAAGCAATGAAATTTTATCCTGTAGAGTATGCTGGTACCAATAGGTCTGATATTCCTTTGCTTATAAATTTTTCTGGAGAGCATCACTTCTACTTTAGGCATCCAAATGTCAAAGGTCTTTTAATTTCTTGAAGATGGGTATTTCTAGTTTTCTATAAAAACAAAAAAAAAAATAAAAATAAAAAATCCTGCCCCAACCCTTTGTTTTTCTTACACTTTAAGGAATTGTAATATGGGTACATGAGCCATCAGTTCCTATTTTCACCAGTTCTCATTTTTCTGGTTCAAAATGAGTCTTTTTAAAATTTTGATGGTACCCATAGCTTTTCTTCATCTGTGGAAACAAAAGCAAAACCCCTTCCTAAACATATCACATATTCTGTCTAAATTCTGAGTTCAATACATCTTTGAAGTAGACAGGTTGATTTAACTCAGATATTTTGTTTATAGTCCAATGCCTTTCAGCAGCTGTTGCTGCTTTCTCATTAGAATTGAGAAAATAAAAGTTAATAAAGCTTTATGTAGTCTATTTCTAGGGGTCTTTGTTATTTCTTTTGTTTATTTAGAATCTCTCTATGACTGCTTGACCTGCAGGATCATGTGGCGTATATATAATATACTTTATATTTTAATAAGCAAAAAGTTGTTTTATTTTACTAGAGATATATGCCAGAGCATTGCAGTCTTGACTTGTAATGGCATTAATATAATGGCCATAACTTTTAGCAAATATGTGATTACAGAATCAGCCATTTCTGAACTCAAAGCACTTGCCCATTGAAAACTAAAACATATCTACCCTATGATGTAAGTATCTTCATTTTCAGAATTCTGTAAAAGGGAAACACAAGGCTTTGCCAAATTTTATTTCTATGTTTATCTTTAGGACTACTTCCTGCTGGTAATGGAGTTTGGTTATAGAAGGTATAAGTGGGACATTGTTTTACAACTTCTTTGGCTTGTTGTCAAGTGATTGATAAATCTTTTTTAAGTCTATGTTATTGGCATGATATTTTTTAAAGAAACACTGAAGTTTCTAGCACATTCTATTAATAATTTATCAATTTCAACATTACATTGTGCTGAAGGACCTGGCAGACCCATGGGGATTAAATATGTGTTATATAGAAGGAATAAATTCCAATTCCTGATTATTTCTTGTAGCAGAATAAATAATAAAGTTAATTCTGACTCATTTATAAAATTATCAGTTTCATTGTATAAAACAATTCTTTCTGCATACTGAGAGTCAGTGACTATGCTCAGAGGCTCAGTAAAATCTATTAATACCATCAGCATAGCATATAATTCTAACCCTTACAAAGAATTATCAGGGCTTCGAGCCACTTTACTTATATCTTGTGATTTGTAACATTCCTTTCCTGATTTGTTGGTATCAGTATAAAATGCAGCAGCTCCAAAAATGGGTATTTCTTGTACAACATAAGGAAGAATCCAGTTAGTTTCTTTAGAAATTCAATTTTATTTCTAACTTGTGGATATCTGTTGTAAATATTTCTCAAAAAATTACTGCAGGCTCTTTGCCATGGTTCACTTTAAATTAAAGGTACAACAATTTCTGCTGTGTCCATTTCTGTTATTTTTGAAGTCATAATTTTCTCTTAAAAATCAATGCAGAAGTCTGTAAAAAAAAAGTTTTGAAATTTTAATGAGAATTGCATTGAATCTGTAGATTGCTTTTGGTATGATTGTCATTTTTACTATGTTGATCCTACCTATCCAGGAGCATGGGAGGTCTTTCCATTGATTTTTTGATATCCTCTGCAATTTCTTTCTTCAGTGATTTAAAGTTTTTGTCAAACATATCTATTACTTCTTTGTTTCTAGTAACACCAAAGTATCTAATGCAATTTGCTGCTCTTATAAAAGGTGATGTTTCCCTTAATTCCTTTTCAGACTATTTGTCTTTAGTGTATAGGAGGGCTACTTTGTTTTTCTGGACACACACACACACACACACACACACACACACACACACACACACACTGAAGCAGCGCAACTAGGCAGGCAGAGCACAGTGCCTGATGAATGATCTCAGGGCTTTCTTTAAGAGACACTCTGGGGGCTGGAGAGATGGCTCAGCGGTTAAGAGCACCATATGCTCTTCCAGGGGACCCATTTTCAATTACCAGCACCCACATAGCAGCTCACAACTGTCTGTAGTTCCAGTTCCAGGCAAATAATTAAATAAGTAATATAGTTTAAAAAAAAAAAAAAAAGAGAGAGACACGCTGTGAATACTAAATGTAAAACAATGGAGATTCTAAAGGAGCTCTTGATATCTCTCCCAGTGGGCACTATCCACTTTAGTGGAGATTTAAGATTCAAGAAAAAAAAAAAAAAGGTACTCTTCTTTTTTTCTTTATTTATTTTGTATTTATCAAGAAAAACAGTAAATTGAATTTAAAATGCTGATAAGTTAGCAATAACTATAAAGAAAATAAAAATCATAAGCATGACTTATCGAGGGTGATAATGCAAATAATTTGCTACACATAAAATTACTTTGTGTTCAGCTTTCCCTCTGAATTTATTTTTTCTATCCCTGTATATCCTTATTCAAGGTCCCTTCCCCCTCCCATCACATCAGTTCATTTTTTCTTCTCCACAACTCTCAACTCTCCATCCACTCCCTGGGAAGGCAGCAGGCAGTCCCATGGTCCCACTATTCCAATAATGCTTAGTTCAGTCTCCACTCCTGGAAAATCCAGTTTTGTCCCCCCTCCCTCAAGAGTGAGTCAGGTATTCCTCTAGGTGGAGTAGGATCCGAAGGGTCAGTCAGGGTGTTTCTGAGCCCAAGCTATTCAGTGGTTGTGGTTTGCAGCTTGGACATGCTTTGCTTTTTTCTTGTTTGTTTGTTTAGAGACCACTAATGAGTGAGTACATCCCCTGTTTATGTTTCTGAGTTTGTGATACCTTGCTCAGGAGGATATTCTTCAAATCCATCCATTTGCCTGCAAACATTAGGATATCATGTTTTTCACTGCTGAGTAGTGTTCCATTGTGTAGATGGAACACAGTTTGTTAATCCATTCTTCAATTGAGGGACATCTAGGTTGTTTCCAGGTTCTTGCTATTACAAATAATGCTGCTATGAACATAGTTGAGCTAATACCTTTGGAGTGTGAATGTGCCTCTTTAGGGTATATACCCAGAAGTGGAATTGCTGGGTCCTTGGGGAGATTGATTCTCAATTTTCTGAGAAACCTCCATATTGTATTCCAAAGTGGCTGAACAAG
>PVIH01019303.1:7200-35890 GCA_004025045.1 Sigmodon hispidus | reverse complement strand
ATTCAGAGGGAAAGATGAACACAAAGAAAATATAGGTGTAGCAATCTTATTTGTATGTCTACCCTTGATAAGCCATGCTTATCATTCTTATCCTCTATATAGTTATTGTTAACTCTTCCACATTTTAAATTCTTTTTACTGTGTTTTTTTTTAATAAATACAAAATAAAGGAAAAAAAAAAAAAAGAAAGCACTGTTAAACATTGTCAAACACAATTAATGTATGTTTAAATCACTGTTAATCTTAGTGAGAAGCTTTAATCATAGGTATTCTTTAATGTTTACTATTTACTTGAATAAACTAATATGTAAAGAAAAAAAAAAAAAAAAAAAAAGATAAGCGTTTTTTTTCAGATCGCAGTCTGAAGTTTAAGAGTGGGAGGTTCCATTTGTTTGGGCGTCAAGGAAAGGCAGAAGAACATCATAGCAGAACATATGCCATATGAGTGCCTGAATCCTAAGCCAGGAAGAAGACAGAAAGACTGGGCGGGGTTCTTCTGTCTCTTGAGAGCAAGCCCTTTATGGCCTAAAGACCTCCCTTAGGCTCTACTCTCTAAACTAAGAACAACTCCTAGTGCCACCACCTGGGCAGAGTTGACACATGGGACTTTGCAGGAGACAGTATATAAAGTACAACACTTTTTTGACTTATATCAAACTTGTTCACACAATCACCCACCTTAAGACTTGCATTCAGCCAACAAGGAGCCACATTGCCCTACACCATATTAACCTCAGGGCTTCTCTATAGGAAGCTCCTGCTGCTCTGAGTGACAGCAAAATAGGGCACAAGTCCTGCTCAGATGCTTGCTGTTGCTGTTTTCTGGTAGAGCATCATGATCCCTGGCTGGCCTTGAATTCACCATGTAGCTGAGAATGTCCTTAAACATCTGATCCTCTTGCCATCATCTCCCAAGAGATGGTCACCTCCATGAGCAATTTATACAGTGCTGGAGGTGGGGGTAAGCCTCAGGGTCAAATGCTCTACCAACTGAGCTTCCATATTCAGATTTTTGCAACATCATTTTACAGTTTCTGTTACCACAGAAGACTTAAACTGTGTAATGCAGGCTTCTCTAACAGAGCAGAACTTATAGAATGCAAATATATTTCAAAGACAGATTTGTTAGATTAGTTAACTCAGTGTGGGCTAGATAGTCCAACAGTGTGGCTGCCTAGTGCTGGGGAGGCTGCCTGTCTGGTAGCTGCTCAAACTATGGAGCTAGATAACTCCAATACTGAGAGCCAAGTTCTAAGAAAGCCAGCAGATTCCTGAGAAGTACTGGTCCTCAGTACTTGTTGGAAAGCCAGCAAAGCCACTGACTGGTGTCAGCAAAAGATGGCAGTAGACATATCAGTTCAGCAAGAAGCAGAGGCAGGAAGTGACAGTACTCTTTCCTTGGATCTCCCCGTATCCAGATGGTGGACTGGAATGAAGTTTGAGGGTAGGTATTCCTCTCTCTGTTAACCCTCAAAGACACACAGCACTGTGTCTCCAGGGCCTGTAGAGCTGGAGATAAGGTTAGCTACCACAGCCTGGGAATGGATGATGGGGATGTTCCAACTCACAACTCTTCCTCCGCTGTTCTCCCCTCTCATTACAGGTTTCTTAGCCCAGGTCAAAGCAGGGTCCCTGTCCTCCCGCATAACACATCCTGTATCCTCCCTATCCTAAAGGTTTCAATGGGATTCTTGCTGAGTCTTCTGAGCTTTTGAGTGTTGTTTATTAAGAATAATCCATTAAAATTTAGAAAACCCTTTTCTTCTTGAAGTGAGTAGCTCTTGCAATTGCAATCCAGGCTTCAGGAGTACTGTCCCCTCTGTGAATAATGTTATTGAAATCTCTAGTCTCATTATTACAGGATTATCTTATTTCCAAATTACTGAATGAGTGAAGAGCCTTAAAACAATATAAGTAATTTCAGTACAGAGGAGTAAGGAACTCAGCTTGAAATCTCTGAGCCCTGATGCTTTACACTGGGATAATTACCTTTAAAATGTTAGTCACTCACATAGAGCTGCAAACAATTTTTCAACGGAAACCAAGTCTGTGTTTTTCCCTGTTGGGTCCTCAACTAATGAAGACATGGTCCTTGCCCTCACAATACCAGACTTCCCAGACAGATAATTATACAAGCACCATGTAGAAATGCTCCCTTCTGTAACATGGAAGTAGCAAGTGCCTCATGAGGGAGTTTGGCTGTGACTGAACCCAGAATTGTGCACAGAGAGGGAGGCCCAGAGGAAGGGGTAATGGGCTGGGCTCTGAAGGGTAAAGAGATGTTAGCTTAAAAAAACACTGGCAAAGGGCTCTGTAATTTATGCTCAGACTTTGGGTTTATTTGGAAAAGCACAAAAAGGCATTGAAGTGTAAATTAGGGGGCTGGGGACCCTTTAATATGCCACACTGTCAGATGGAGATTCATAAAGAAGAGTGTCTAGAGGAGGAAACAGCTGGGAGGAAATGTTCCAGCATCCCAGGCAAATGTGCAGCAAATCTGGTAGCCTGAGCTGAGGTAAGGCAGAAGAGATGGGCAGGTGCACACACCAGTGATAGAGAGCAGGAGAACGGTGAACAGCATTTAGGATGGAAACTGGGTCTCTGGCTTGGGAGGCCGGGTGGTACCAACCACTGATGAAAAGCTGTAGAGATGCCTCAGAACAATCTCCAAATACCCTTTGGATCCCCAGAACATCATGGCTTCCTGCTTACGTTCCTATATTTCTCCTTACTAGCAACAATCACATTACCATTTAGATACCTGAATAGGGTTGAAGACCTCTAACCCAGTCCTTTTACACCAGCTAGATAGAGACAATGCTTTTCTCTCTGTATTTTTTTTTTTATTTTGTGGTACATCCAGTCTTTGTCCCATTAATCACTTTTGCTGCTGAAGTAAAAAGACAGCCATAAACCTATAAAGGGGGCTGGAGTGGTAACTCAACAGTTCAGAGTATTTTTCTATGGAACCTAAGTTTGGTTCTCAGCACCACAATGGGAGGCATAGGACAACTGCAACTATACTCCAGGAGATCCAACACCCTCAGTAGCCCACTCAAGCCTCAGCATACAGGTGGCAGATATACAAAGGCAAACACACACAAATCTTAATTGTAAATGTAAATTAAGGCCAGCGAGCTATTTCAGTAGGTAAAGACACTTACCACCAAGCCTAATGACGTGTTTATTCCCCAGGAACCAGGTATAGAGAAAGAAAACATTGTCACAGATTGTCCTCTGAATTCCTCATTTGCCATTGCACATGTCATCCTTTCCCCCAAATATATAAAATAGAATATTAAAAATTATATGTATACATAATTTATATACATTATATGCATGTGTATATAAGAACTATATTATATATGTAAAAGGAAAAACTAAGCGGTGTTCCAATAAGACATTTGAAGTTTAGTGCTGGATTGAACCCATGACTTTGGCATGCTAAGCATGTGACCTACCATTTAGCCACACCCCACCCACAAATAAAGCTTTCTACAAAACTACAACATGGGTGAGATTTGACATGTGTTCGGAGGGTAACAAACCCTGTTCTTGAGTTTTGTCCCCACCATATCCTGGCATTGTGACATGGTTTTTCTTAGGAATCCAGAAGATCCTTTCTTCCTTTGGTGAAAGCAGAGAGCAGAGTGGATGTCCCAACACAGTTAATGGCCAGGGCTGTGTGACTCCCTTCTTCTCCCACAGTCAAAGGATGCCTTCCTTCTGTGGGACTGTCCAAGCTTGTGCTGTTTTAAGTCACAGGATAAACAGAACCTCATTGCTCTAGCTGAAATTTAACATTATGATTGTTGAATAAAATACAATCATTAGTATCTGTTTTTTTCTTTTTACAGAAGTATTTTAAATCAGAAATATCTTGACATGTAATATAAGAAAGTGTGATTTCTGTGTGTTTGGAGCCTACAGGAAGCCTCAGATGCTGCTCTTAAGCATTGTCCACTCTATGTGGAAACAGGATCTCTCATTGGCCTGGAATTTGCCAAGTAGCCTAGGATGTTGGACAGGAAGCTCCTCCAGGGATCAGCTTATCTCCAGTTCTCCAGCAATAGCATCACAAGCACATGCCACCACATCTAAGCTTTTTTATGTATGGACAGAGTGAATTCAAGTCCTCATACTTGCAAAGCGAGTGTCCGATGACCATGTGTCCTGAGGCCCCCTAGCACAGCTTTTACCTCTGTTGAAAATGAAGCCAAGATAATTGCAGAAGTCCTGTCATTTCCCAGTGGCCAGCTCTATGTGCCCCTGCTACAAACTCAAAAACATCCAGATGTTGTGTTCCTGAAGATGTAGGGACTGAAAATTGAACTCACAACTGAACTGAGATCCTGCCTCCCATCTGACTCTGTTAGTTTCCTCCTTGAGGTTTGACATTTCACAGTGAAGATCCAAGTCTGCACACAGACTGGGGGCGAGGCACCAATCTGCCTCCTCCTGGCCCGGGCTTGTGCATCATTCCATCTTCCTTACACTTCTCAAGCATAATAAACATTCCTCACAGCAAACCTTTAGCCCTAGACCTCTTGTCTGGAGTACATTTATTTAGAACAAATTATATTCTCACAAATACTTGAAAACGTGCTATGACAGTATGAGAAATGTAAAAACACCATCAACATAGTAGGCAGTCACAGTTCTTGCTTTTTAATTGAGAAGAAAAAAAACTCAATAAAGGTTATAACTTCAGCAGGGAATTATGGAGCCATCTAAAGTGGGAA
Organism: Sigmodon hispidus; assembly: GCA_004025045.1. Classification (NCBI taxonomy): domain Eukaryota; kingdom Metazoa; phylum Chordata; class Mammalia; order Rodentia; family Cricetidae; genus Sigmodon; species Sigmodon hispidus. The sequence goes on along the minus strand of PVIH01019303.1, from coordinate 31,148 downwards.
GACTGTGAGGACCCTGTTGTCATAGACTGTGAAATATACAAGCATACACCAAATTTATGTGGGAAGAAAAGCAGATACCAGTTCCAGCCCCAAACATGTATCCTGAAATGGTCACAATAAAATTCTTGTTACAATATGTAAAACATGGGCACACTGACATTTTAACTCTGCGCATCAAGTAGAAAATGTGTAGCTGACATGAGATTTCTGGGCTTTAAATTAAGTTGATTGCATCACTAGAAGGAATTAATCAATTATATTATTATTAAGTCTCATAAAGAATCTGTTTTGACAGTCATCTACCTTTAGAGGGCTTAGTTCCCTGGAGGTTCTCAGTGATTATTTCAGAGTCAGTGAGCTCCCAGTGAGCTCAGGTCAGCCATATCTGTGAGTCTCCTCATGATCCTGATCCCTTTGCTCATATACTCTCTTCTTTCTCTCTCTTCAGCTGGAACAGGAGCTCAACCTGATGCTTAGCTATGGATCTCTGCTTCTGCCTCCATCCATTGCTGGATGAAGGTTCTATAATGAATGGCATGAACAATTTGTGGAGCCTCTTGCAGTAGGGAATCACACTGTGTTCCTGTGCATGAACTGACATCTCAGAGCCCATTCCCTACAGAGGAACACCTAACCCAGCCTTAATACTGGGATGAGGGACTCGAACCTACCTCAGCTGGATATGCCAGACTGAACTGACCCACCTTTGGACTCCTTGCTCTCCTTGAGAAATGATGGAGGATGGAAAGGGGGAGGGGAGGCTGAAGGAGGACTGGGAAGGACTGGGAGGAGGGAAGGGAGGAGGAACAGAGGTAGATAGGGGAAAAAATTAAATAAAAAAATTGAAAAGAATCTGTTTTGATTAGCTAAAAGCAATAAATAAACACTGAGGGAGGGTTGAGACAGAGTTTCTCTGTGTACCTCTGACTGTTCTGAAACTCACCCTGTAGAGTAGGCTGGCCTCGAACTCAGGGACCTCCTGCCTCTGCCTCCTGAGTGCTGGGATTGAAGGTGTTCACCACCACACCTGGCTACAATATTTTTTAAATCAAGTATTTCTTTTAAAGCTGAGAAAATAGGAAAATAGAGCTTTTAATATACTAAGTGCATTATATTTATGTCTTACTAGAATAACTTATGTGATTGATGATGGTTTTACTACATTTCTGAATATTTAATGGAAAAAAACAAAACACCAAAGAAGAGCCCTAACTGTACTTTGAAGTATTGACACTGGCAGAACTAAGATACAGATTCTGAAGCCAATGTGGTTTACACAAGTATAAATAAATATATGAGCTGGGATTTCTAGAACTTTCCTATGAAGCAGATGACTTCATGGAAGTAGATCACTAATCCAACACTCAAGAGACCAAGACTTGCATTAAGGTACTATCCACAACTGTATTCCAGTTATTTCTTTGGAATATTGTTTTTGTATAATGCCTTATTTTGTAGACACTTGAGGTATGATTCAGATTTTTGGTGTGCTGAAAATGTTTGGTCAACTTGACCCAGACCTAGACATAATTGAGAAGAAGAAATCTTAATTGAGAAAATGACCCCATATGGTTGGTGTATTGGTCAATACCTGGGTTTATCTTGATTAATGATTGATTGTGGGTAGTGCTACCCCTGGGCAGGTGGTGTTGGGTGGTATAAGAAAGTAAACTGAGCAAGTCAGTAGGCAGCTATCTTCCATGCCCTCTGCTTCAGTTCCTGCCACTTCTTTTCCAGGGTATAGCCAGTGGTGGGTTTCCACACTACACTGATGGCCCATATCCATTTGCATATGAATAACAATAACTGGACTTGATGGGTTATCAAAGCAACAAAGATAAAAAGATGATATGACTTGGGAGGAGGGCATGTCAGGATCATATGAGGGGAGTCAGAGGAAGACAAGGGAGAGGGTGTAATCAAACCTCACTGCATGGATCTATGAGAAATTATTTTATTTTTAAAAATTACATATATTAGTAAAGAAGTAAATTTGTCTAGCAAATTGTTCAACAATATGATTTAATCAAAATTGTTCATTCTTTTCCAGACAGATTTATAAGACTACTAAGTTTAGGGGTTATTTTTTCACATCACAGCTATGCCCAGAGGAGCCTGAGATTTTGGTTCATTTCTCATTTTAACTTATTAGGCTTATAATAGTCAAATTCTCAAGGGGATCTTCCTTGATAAACTAATAGTTTGTTTAGTAAGGCATTGGAAGGACTTTGAGGAAAACCAAATATATTGAATTTGTTAACTGTCATTTAAAAGGTTTCAGAAAATACAATTAATCTTACAAATGGGACTGACTATTCAACTGACTTAATTTATCCCACTGGATTAAATGGGCACAAGACAGCTATCATTTAATGGGCTTACTTTTGTTTCACATAAAACTAAACTTAGAACATTTTTAAATAAGTTACAAGTTAAATAGTTAATAAAAGTTTTACAACTGCTCAAAATGCTTTTTGGTTATATAATCTTTTCCTTGATCAAAATAAATCTTAGGCAATCAAAAAGTCTTTCTTCAGACTGAGAAAGGCCAAATTTGAAATTCACTGTGCACAAGAAATCATAATTACCTACCAAAAAGCAAAATTAACAAGCCCCAGGCTGCCACACAACAGCTCCCACCATGCCTTGTGGCCGGAGGGAGAAGCAGAATCAAACTCTGGAGTCTCTAGCCCTGGACTGCGACACAACGACATCTCCAGCTGTGCCATGTATCTGGAGGCCATGTGGAGGCAGGTCTCAACCAAGTGCCACCGGCTGCCTATAGCACCAGGCAGTCAGGCAGCATTGCAGTGAGCAGGGGGCAGGGAGTGGAGAGAGGGATATGGTATGGTCCATGAGCTAGGGAAAGAGGCAGATCTGAAGAGATGAGGGTGTGAGGAACAGGCTAATGTGAGTGGACTGTAGCCACTTGAATATGGGGTCATTCAGGCCTAGGCTACTCCCAAGAGCCAACCTCGACCAGAGGCCCTGAAGCAGCTGAGGGGGAATGAAGTCTATGCCTCTGTCACCACTGAAGGCCTCGCAGAAGACTGTGATCTGGGCTGCCACCTGAAGCCAGGTTGGGTTCCTAGAGGCATGCTGCCATGGGGGCCAGTGCCAATCTGAGCGACCTGCATGGTCATCTGAGGCCATGGTGACATCCAGGTCTGGGCTGCTGGTCAAGGACCACACCGGAGTCAGTGGTTCTCCACAGCCAGGGTCTGTGTTGATCTCCATGGCCACAGGGATGCCTGGGGTCTAGGCCACAACCTTTGGTCATTCCTGAGGACATACTGATCTGAGTGACCTTCACTGCCACCTGGGGCCATGATGACATCCAGGCAAAGGAAGCTGCCTAGGGCCATATCTGGGTCAATGGCTCTACAGCAGCCTCCATTACTGCTGAGAACCAGGCTGGTGCCTGGGGTCTGGTCAGTCACCTGAAACCATGTTGGTGTCCAAGAACCATGCTGCTGTCAAGGGTCTGTGGTCCTTCTGTGGCTGGGGTCTGTGTTGATGACATCCATGTGGGAGGGGGCGAAACGACACTAGTATGTGCAGATATGTATATATGTCATAGGAACCAAGTATGTTGAAATTGGAGATCTGAGAGCATTGCTGAGATAGCCCTGTCCCTCACTGGCCCTATAATTGCTGGCCCTGGCCCTGACTGACTCACTGGCCTGTGCCTCACCTGAGCAGTACACTAGAGCTGACCCTGATGGCATGAAAACAGCAGAGCTAGTCCTGCCCCCTAATTTGCCATGAGGTGGCATGAGTGAGGGAAAGATGCCCTCTCTCCCCCTTGCTATCTGAGGCAGGCTAGAGAGCTGTCACTAAGGTCAAGAGAATAGTTGGCTCTCACCAACTTCAGCATACAGGAGAGCGGACTCTGCACTCCCTCCAAGATGGCAAACTAGAATTAACTCTGTTGTGGGGATGCAGGTGAGACAGCCCTGAGGGCATGAGATCAAGGGAGCTGGCCCTGATCCACCTTGGGACCTCTTGCTCCTCTGGGAAGAGAATGGGGGGATGGGAAGTTGGAGGCTGAAGGTTGACCAGGAGGGGTTGATAGGGAGAAGGGAGTTCGAACAAGGGGATATATGGATAAAAACAACTTTATTTTATAAAATTAATAAAAGAAAAAAATATTATGTGCTTGAGTATATATGTTCATATTGGACATAACTATTACATATTTACTGAGGATCACTATCAGAAAGTATCGAAGTACTTAAGAGAGCAGAACTAACACCACCCTAAGAACAAGCCTTCATAAGGTAACTAGGGGCTGAACCTAAGCCCCCAAAATGTGCGGTGATTGCAGAGTTCAAAGCAAACATCTCAGACACAGCCAAACAGGAGGCATGTTAGTAAAATTTAACAAAAGCCAGATATCTCTGCAGACATCCCATATCTTACCATACGTTCTGTCAGCATTCTATAACAGTTAGCAATTTCACATCTATAGCCTGACCGATAATTTCAAAATATTACCTCACTCTATGTCCCCTTACCCAGTCCTAGAACACCAAGACATACAGCTCCCTGCTTGTGGTTTTTCCCTATATAAGCCCTTTGTAATCAGGGCTCCGGGCTACCTCCTTCACTGGCGCATTTGGAGTGTTCAGAAAGAAGTCTTACCCAGGTTCAAATAAGGAGACCTTTGTTTTTGCACAGGGAAGTCAGCTCTGTGGTTTTGTTGGGGTCTCATGACATAGGCATAATATTACATCCCAGCAGCTCAAATTTTCTGTCAAACCCTCTATTGAAAGGCATCTGGAGTCTCAAAAATACCATAAAGTTTCCTCAAGTGGAAAAAAACTTTATTCATAGAATATTCTTTTCATTACTCAGTCATTAGTAGTTCTCTGATTTATTACTACTTAACACTACTGGCTCCCTGCCAGACAGCCAGGTTTTCAGATGAAAGCTATTTCTGCATTTTATGTGGACATATATTACATATTCAATAAAACCTAAATATTCAAGAGAGAGCACACATTGAAATCCTAGGCAGACAACTCAAGAAATTCTTAAACCTTGAATACAAAGATAAACAACTGAGTCACACACACCTTTAATCCCAGCACAAGGAAAGGGAGTGGTGACCTACATCCTTAATCCCATAACTCCAGACACAGAACTTCCTCTGTTTCTGTGAGTTCAAGGCTACACACCTTTAATCCTAACCTGGATGGGATAGGGTATATAAAGGCTTATAAAAACCCAGAGAAAACAAAAGCAACCAAGAGCAAAGCTAAAAAAGTTACAAGACAGCTAGGTAAAAATTGACTATAGTACTTCCTCTCTCTGATAGTTCAGCCTTCCCGGGATATTTGACTGAGTCTCATTTGTGATACTACACTACCCACTGTCTTTATTTCCTCATTTATTCCAAACTTATACACATCTGCTTATCATGAGACCCACCTCTAGCCCCAATGACAGCAATCTTGAAATAGCAGTAATGATATCTCTTCAGTCTTTATCATATTGCAGCTTTATGATGTTTTATTTTGTGTGACCACTTGTCTGGGACACAGGATGCCTAGAGGGCTGGTAGTAACACATTGTTTCTATGTGTATCTATTGGGGATATTTCCAGAAGAAATTAGTACTTGAATTGGCAGACTACATAAATCACAACCCTACCCAAAGAGGGAAGGTATCAACTAATCCACTGAAGGCCCAAATAGAAGAGAACAAAAGAGGAAAATCCCTGTATCTCTCCTCCATCCTTCCCTGACTACTTCTTGTGCTGAACCATCCATCTTAACTTGCCATCACACACTGGCACTCCTGACTCTCTGGCCTTCACACTCATTACTGCACCACCAGCTTCCTGGGTTTCTGGCTCCCAGATGGAGTCTCATGGGACTTCTTACCTCTATAAGTACATGAATCAATTCTCATTAATAAATGATCTCATATAAAGTCATATATTGCTTACTGACAAACATGTATTGTGAGATATATGTCAATATAATTCTGTCACTATGCAAACAGCATAGAGTATGATTATACAAATTAAGATGGCCATGAAGTCACAAGAAATCTGGCCCTATGAGATCACTGTTGTAGACAGTCTGTCACTGACCAAAGTCTGACAATATGTGTATGTGGTTCTGCCTCTGAAGAAGCCGGGCTAGGCAAGTTCCATACCATCTGATACTATGGATTGTTCCTCTCTTCGATGTTCTCCCCTTCCTGGCTACACACAACATTACTGCAATGAACAATCATCCTCTCGATGAATACCCAACTCTTCATTTTTAAGGGTGACCTTCATTTCTCCTAAAGACTGCCAGAGAGCTCTATAGCACAGTAACTATTCCTTTCCCTGAGGTATTATAACTCTAAGCTTTCTAGGATGTTTCACTGCTGCCTAGCTTTTTCCTTACTCTGTGATGGAAACTTAAAACATAAAACATTAGGTCATTGCCTTCTCTTATCACTGTCTCCTTCATTACAAAATCCAGTCATACCTGGAATCACCTTCTCTTTTCTCGTTTGTTCTTCTAGACAAAGTATCCCTGTGTAGGCTGTACTGGAACTTGCTGTTTATACCAGGCTGGCCTTAAACTAAAAGATCCATTTGCCTCTGCCTCCCAGGTTCTGGGACTAAAGGCAGGCACCACTGCAGCCTAGCTAGGGTCACCTTCTCTTGAAGCCACACATATTTCTGGCCTTTAGGAGCATATTTCAGAGTGGGAATCTGTTGGTTTTATCTAACTTGTTCTATTGACAGTAAAGATTCAGAAGTCAGATATTGTGATAAAACTTGAGAGATCAAGGAGGCAGTGGACAAGTGAACAGATGACCTTCCCAGCAAGCAAGTCTCTCCACACAGGTCCAAAGATAAAATCAAAAACAAACGAACAAAAAAAAAAACCACCCAGGAAGACTCCTTACTGTGCACCTCTCTATCTCTCTGGGTCCTCCACACTCTCTATGGCTAATTCTTGTCAACTAGTTGCTGGTTCTGCTCCCTAGTCAAAGGTTAATTTTATTAACACAGATTTGGAGTTTTACAGTGCAATCAAATATCTCACAATGGAAATTTTACACTCAAATTCAATTTCTCTGTGATACATTTCTGCTCAATCTTCAAGATGAGTTCATATATTGTTTCTTCAGTGAAGTCTTCCCTAACAACACTTTCCTGATATTATTAATTACTTTTTCATCTAACTGAGTCCATTCAGGCTGTGAGAAAAACAATCAGACTACTTAATTTATAAACTAAATAGATGTACTGCACACAGTTCTAAACACAAGGAAAGTTAAGGTCAAAGTGCTGAAAGATAGCATGCCTGGTAAGACTCCACTTCCTGGTTCATAAACAAGTATCTATCATTAAATACTCCTGTGGATGTGCATATGACATATGTGTATTTATGTGTTTGTCTATATATGTGACACATATGAAATAAGTGTAGAAGCTCAAGGTCAACTCTGGGTGCTCTTTGTCACTGGCCATCTTAAATTTTGAGAAAGGGTATTTGAATGAAACAACAGCTCACTGGTTCAGCAGACTGGCAATCTAGAATGCCTCAACTTGACTCTCCAGTCTGGGATTATAAGCATTCATCACCACCCCCAGCTTCTGACATGGGTGATAGGAATCAAACTCAGGTCCTCAGGCTCACAGGGAAAGCATTTTTCCAGAAGATCCATTTCCCCAGCACCTTTCACTATGGATCTTGGAGACTAGTCATTTACATTTCATTAGCACCACATATTACTCATCTTCAATCAAGATGGTTTATCAATTATGGCTGGCAATTTCATGCTGTAAGACTTTAAAGAATGTAAATTATTGAAAATCTCACAAAGTGATTCTTATAAACTGATGGAACAAAAAGGAACCCAATGCATCAACCCTTTTAATATTTAGGTAGAACATTATAATAGCGTAGGTTTTAAAGACTGTCAAAATTAAAAGAATAGTCACAGCAGTAGACATCTCACCTGGTTTCTAATTAGCTACTCAGTAGATAAAGGAAGTTATAATGACTTTTAAAAGGTTCATATTTGTTCTCATGAGGGCCAAGAACCAGGAAGAATGAAGTATTTCACAAACTAGTGAACACTCTTTCTCTAAACAGTAAGCTTCACTGTGTTCTTCTGTTTTATAAATGAACTATTTTATAGTTCAAAGACAGAGACATTAAAAAGCTCACCTTAAAAAGAAAGAATGACTCTGATCATGCAAGAATTATATAAATGCAAACAGGTCTGACCTCATTAAGGTTGAACTCCACTTCTCAATATGGCAAATTAGCATGGGCTACTGGTTTCCTAACCTAAAATCAACCCTGGAGAAACTATTAAAAGCAAGCCAGAAACACGGATTCCAAGAATTAACATCAATTAGAAAAACCACAGGAGATACACTTGTGGAAACAGATAATTGTGCTTTGAATAGATGAGTGGGTTTGAAAAGCCTTGATTTCATTGTTAAGTCAGAAGTTTGAGTAACCTTGAATACCTACCACTTACCTGGCATATGAAGCCAGGGGCTGAGTCTGGGCGCCTTACCTGTGTAGTCTGTGCCACCCCAGACACTATTAGAAGGTACTCAGTTGATACATGTGGAGTCTTGGAAAACAGTGATGTGTGAATGACCAGCTTGGTGTCAGAAGTGCTGTGAGAAGAGAAAACATGTGTCGTTGTTGTTGGTTTTTTTTTTTTTTCCTTTCATGTCAAGTATATTAGGCAAAAAAAAAAAAAAAGAAATATATTTGTCCACCTTCTCAGGGCACAGGGAACTTTGTGGAAAAGGAGGCAGAAAGACTGTAAGAGCCAGTGGGGATGGAAGGCACCGAGAACAAAGCCTTCCAGATACAACAGGATGCCCACATGAGCTGGCAGAGTCTGTGGGAGCATGCACAGGGCCTGCCCAGGTCTAAGCCAGATGGGGTCCCAGACAAAGGAAGCAGACACAAAACCCAGAAGGTATCTCCAATTAATAACTACTCACAAAAGAAAAATTCATTTTCTCCAGTGGAGTCTCATTGGGTCTACAAAGAACATTTTAAGGGCAGGCCTATGCACAGTCCTGGATGGCCAACACAAAATGAACTCAATGGTATTTTTAAAGGGTTTTTGTCTTATAATGCTTCATATGGCTGGCCTTTTTTTAACCTTACAGTTTTTTTGCTTATAAATGATGAATTCTGATATTCTGATTTTATAGAATTTTTGTGTATTCAACTGTGTGTCTGTATGTGTTTCTTGTAGTTTTTCTTTGGCTCTATTTTTTGTTTCTTTTGTCATATTCTGCTTTGTTTGATAGTTTTTTAGTTGTCTGTTTATTTTCTAATGAAAGAGAGAAAGAAAGGGTGTGAATTTGGGTGGGTAGGATCTGGGAGGAGTTGAAAGAAGGGAAATTATGATCAGAATATATCATATAAAATCTATTTTCAATAAAAAATTAAAAAGGCACATATGTGTTTGTGTGTATGTATATTTTATGTATATGTACTATAAATATGTATATATGTATAATAAAGAAAATTATGTATGAAAGTGAGCAATACAAACACTGTATTTATGTAAATACATCTAATATGGCATTTACAGATTTAGATAGTAACTATTAAAAACAAAACAGAACCACTTGAATTTGGTGATATATTCTGACAAAGAGTTGACAAGAGTTGTTAGTGGGCACAATGAAAAGGACAAAATCAAGACTCAAATGAGACAGAAGAAACAGGGAACCCAGTTGGCAAGATACAAGTAGACACTAGAAATTAATAGATTAGCTTTGGGTTGTTACGTTTGAGATGTTTATTTTATATCCAACTTGAGGCAACAAGCAGATCACTGGACTTAATAGTTTATATCTAATGAGGAGGAGGGCAAAATATAGATTAAAAAGAAGACCCATCAACACATAGGAGGCATTTAAAATGGCAAGACTAGATTGCAGTGTCTAAGCAGACAGTAGAAAAGTGATCTGGGGATTGAACCCTAAACTTCCTAAGCTATAGTGATCAAGTGAAGAGTTCCCATGTAAACCAGAGAGGGTGATGGCTAAGGCAAACAAGGAATCTCCTAAATGCCACACATTCTGAATTTCAGGACAAGAACGATCATCTGACTCAAATGTTAATGGAAATTTAAATGGAGAGAACCTTTCTATTTGCCAGGAAGCAGCTATGAGTTGATATGAATAACAGCAGTTCTGCTGACAGAGATGTCAAGTTCATGAACTATGCATTGATAAACTAGATTCAGTTGAACCAGAAAAGGTGATGTGGTGATACACTGGGATGATGCTAGATAGGTATGTACTGATGAGAAATGGGGATATCTCTCCCTGTGTTATCTATGATACCTGGGACATGAATAAGCTTTTTAATATAATACTTTAAATGTCCTGAAAGATGTTATACTTAGTGTCATGGTTAATTCTTTCTCAAGTTATTGATCTGCTTTTAAAACATTATTTTCTTGGGACCTTGCATGTTCTAGACAAACAGTCTACCAATGAATAACACAATCGGCTTGGTTTTATTAGATGGGTCACTCTATGTGGTCCAGGCTGGTGCTGATGTCATTATATTATCTAGGCTAGCCAAGGACTCCTAATCCTCCTGAGTGCTGTGACTCAGACATGTACCACTATGTTTGACTCTCACTCTTGGTTTGGGAGGGAGTTGTTTGTGTGGTGTTTGGAGTGATTTTGTCTTTGAGACAAGGTCTCTCTAGGTGGCCCTTACTAGCCTAGAACTCCTAGAGACCTGTCTGCTTTGCCTCCTGAGTGCTCTGACTAAAGGTGTGTGCCACCATACTCACTGCCTTTTTTAATAAATGAAAAATTTGAAGAAAAAAACCATTTGTCTGAAATATGTTGTTGGAAAGTAAAGCTAGCATCTCAAGTCATATGTAATGTGGGGTGGTCTTGGGTTTACAGGAAGGTACAGGAAGGAGAAGCAGAAGATTTAAGGACAGTAAAAGTAAGACTTTGCATTCAAACTTCCCAGAAGATGTTTCATTTCAGACAAAATTCCTGTTTTCAGGTCAAGCATAGTAGAGCACCCTATTATTCTCAGCACTCGGGCAGAGACAGTCAGGTCTCCATGCACTGAAGGCCATCCTGCTCTACAAAGTGAATTCCAAGCCAGTTGGGCAAGCATAGTGAGACTCTATAGTGAACTAGCTGCTGGCTCTGCACCAAACAGTGTTTTAAACTCTTCACATTGTTCTTACTACGCTATTTTAAAAATAAATAATATTGATTTATTTGTTCAAAGTTATTTTTTAATTCTCAATTTTTATGACTTCAACAACTAGAAGATTTGGCACCCCAGCAGTTCATAAAACAATTAAAGTAATGTTAAACTCCATCAAGCTAGAACATCACTAATTTTAGCAATTGACAAAGCTATAGATGTCTGCCATGTGTGATGCTCTATGACCCAGAGAAATCAGACAACAGATCTTACTCTTAATAAGGGCATAGGTGAAGGCAGTACCTTAGGCCAAATAGATACCTCATGGCACAACACTGTCAGGATGGTGAGTCAGTTGGCATAGGGCAACTAGGTCTCTGGGAAAAAAAGGCTGCTGCACAGTCATTCAAATAATACTTTGATTAAGATTATAGCTGAGATAAGACTTAAATTGTCTCTAGTTTGAAAATTCTGCCCTCTGAAACATAAAAATTTCATCACAGCCCATCAAGGCTTTTGCTATAACGTGTATGTGTGTGTGTGTGTGTGTGTGTGTGTGTGTTTCCACAGGATTGCTCAGATTTTTTAATTGCACCCCTTACAGAAAAAAAATTTAACTTTTTAAGAAAAGCAAATCTGTTTGATCTTTACTGATTTACACAAATCTGAAACCAAGCTATTCTGAAAATAGAGTTAGAAAAAGGATTCGGTTCAGGGACCAGGTTCTGTCTGTGGTGAGTATCTACACACACTCCTTAGCAGACAGAAATAGACTTTGGCTGTGAGGGGCTCCTCCAGCTGCTACTAAAATAAGGAAATTTGCACACCCACCCTGCCTCCAACTGCATCAGCAGAGAAGGACTGAGGACCTTGAAATCCAGACACAGACTTCACCCAGAGGTGAGGTGAGGTCAGCAGGCCCCCGACACCTCAATCACTGCCCAGGAAAGTTGTGTTCCGAGACCAGGTTCTGTCTGTGGTACATGTCTCCACATACTTCTTAGCAGTCAGGAGTAGAGTTTGGCTGTGAGGGGCTCCTCCAGGCACACCTAAAAGAGGGGACCTTGTATAGTCAGGTTCCTCCTCCAGGGTGAACTACATCATCAGAGAAGGACTGAGGCTTTGAAATTCAGACCCCTGACCAGAATAGAGTAAGAGGTTGAGCAGACCCCTTGTTGAGAGGTGTCAGGAGACACACAAGCCCTCTTGCCACCACTGACGAGGAGCCACCTAATCGTAAACCACTAAAGCCATGGGCAGACATGAGTGCAAACATATATATAATAATATAAAGAACAACAAGGTAACTCCAGAAGAAACTGGTGGCTCTACAACTACAAGACCTGAACAGAGCAATGAAGAAGAAGAAGCAAAAGGAAGCAACACCAAAAATACCTTTATGAAGATCTTTGAAGCCCTCAAAGAAGATGTGAAAAATTCCCTTAAAGAAATAGAAGAAAATACAAACAAAAAATTGGAAGAGATAAACAAATCTTTGAAAGAAAACCAAGAAAAGGTAAACCAAAAATGAAAGAAACATGGCAGGATAAAAACTGAAATAGAAGCAATAAAAAAAAAGCACAAAATGAGGCAAAGATGGAAATAGAAAACCTGAAGAAAAAAGCTGGAACTACAGATATATGCATAACCAACAGAATCCAAGAAATAGAAGAGAAAATCTCTGAAGTGGAAGACTGAGTAGCTCAAATAGATATATCAGTCAAAGAAAATACTAAAACCAAAAAAGCCATAACACAAAATGTTCAGGAAATCTGGGACACCATGAAAAGACCTAAGTGAGAATAATAGGAATAGAAGAAGGGGAAGAATATCAGCTCAAAGGCACAGATAATGTATTCAATAAAATCATAGAAGAAAACATTCCTAACTTGAAGAAGGAAATGCCTATAAAGATACAAGAAGCTTACAGAACAGCAACAGATATGACCACGAAAAAAAGTCTGTTTGTCACATAATAATCAAGCCACAAAATATACAGAACAAAGAAAAAAATTTAACAGCTGCAAAAGAAAAGGGCCAACTTACTTATAAAGGCAGACCCATCAGAATAACACCTGACTATTCAATGGAAACGATCAAAGTTGGAAGGGTTTGGACAGAAGTTATACAGATGCTAAAAGAGCATGGCTGCCAACCTAGACTACTATACTCTGAAAATTATCAATCAACATAGATGGAGTAAACAAGATATTTCATGACAAAGTCAGACTGAAACAAACCTATCTACCAATCCAGCACTACAGAGAGCATTAGAGGAAAAACTTTAAGCTAAGGACCCCCAAAACACCCATGAAACCACAAACAATCAATAACCCCACAGAAGAATACCCCAGAGAAAGGAAATACTAACAAATTACCATCAAAAATAGCAGGAAATATCAATCAGTGGTCACTAATATCCCTTAATATCAATGGACTCAACTCACCTATAAAAAAAAAAACACACTAACAAGATGGATACAATAACAGAAGCCATCCTTCTGTTGCCTGCAAAAAACACGCTTCAACCACAAAGACAGACAGAGGCTCAGAGTAAAGGGTTGGGAAAAGATTTTCCAGTCAAATGGTCATAAGAAACAAGCTGGGGTTGCCATCCTAATATCTAACAAAATAGACGTTAAGCTAAAAGCAATTAAAAGGGACCAAGTTGGTCATTATTTATTCATCACAGGAAAAATTGGTCAAGAGGAGATTTAAATCTTGAATTTTTATGCCCCTAATATAAGGGCACCTACCTATGTAAAAGAAACACTGCTAAAGATCAAATCCCACATCCATTCTCACATCCTAATAGTGGGAGATTTCAATACCCTACTTTCAACCCTGGATAGGACAACCAGACAGGGACTCAACAGAGAAAAAAAGGAGTCTAAAAGAGGTTATGATGCAAATGGATTTAATAGATATCTACAGAAGCTTACACCCAAATGCAAAGAAATATACATATTTCTCAGCTCCTCATGGAACTTTCTCCAAAATTGACCACATAATTGGTCATAAAGCAAATATCAACAAATACAAAAAATGAAAATAATCCCTTGTAACATATCAGACCACCAGGGCATAAAGTTAGAGTTCAACAAAATCAAAAAGCAAAGAAAGCCTACCATCTCATGGAAACTAAATATCACTCAACTGAACCTCCTCTGGATCAAGGAAGAAATTAAGAAAGAAATCAAAATCTTCCTAGCATCTAATGAAAATGAATCCACAACATACCCAAACTTGTGGGACACAATGAAAGCAGTCTTAAAAGGAAAATTTAGAGCGCTAGATACCTATATGAAAAACCTAGAGAAATTCCACACTAGAGAACTAACAGCTCATCTGAAAGCCTTAGAACAATTACAAGCAAACTCACCTAGAAGGAGTAGATGGCAGGAAATAACCAAACTTAGAGCTGAAATCAATACAATCGAAACAAAAAGAACAATACAAAGAATCAATGAATCTAAGAGTTGGTTCTTTGAGAAAGTCAACAAGATAGATAAGCCGTTATCCAAACTAATCAAAAAGCAGAGAGAGTGTGTCCAAATCAATGAAATCAGAAATGAAAAGGTGACATAACAACAGACCTCCAGGAAATCCAGAGAATTATCAGATCATACTTTGAAAATCTATATTCCACAAAAAAGGAAAAACTCGAAGAAATGGACAGCTTTCTGGGCAGGTTTCATTTACCAAAATTAAATGAAGAACAGATTAATTATCTAAAAAATTAATTACCTATAATCCTTAAGGAAATTGAAGCTGTCATTAAAAACCTCCCCAAAAATAAAAGCCCTGGTCCAGAAGGTTTCAGCGCAGAATTC
The DNA here is from genome assembly GCA_004025045.1 of Sigmodon hispidus. Lineage (NCBI taxonomy): Eukaryota > Metazoa > Chordata > Mammalia > Rodentia > Cricetidae > Sigmodon > Sigmodon hispidus. Next base: position 16,129 of record PVIH01019303.1, on the reverse strand, counting down.
TACCAGACATTCAAAGAAGAATTACTACCATTACTCCTCAAACTATTTCACACAGTAGAAACTGAAGGAATATTGTAAAATTCCTTTTATGAGGCCACAATTACCCTAATACCCAAGCCACTCAAAGACACAACAAAGAAGGAGAATTACAGACCAATTTCCCTCATGAATATTAATGCTAAATTCTCAACAAAATTTTGGCAAACTGTATACAAAAATATATAAAAAATATCATCCACCATGACCAAGTAGGCTTCATCCCAGAAATGCAGGGTTGGTTTAACATACGAAAAACCGTAAACGATATCCGTCATATAAACAAACTAAAGGAACAAAACCACATGATCATATCCTTAAATGCTGAAAAAGCCTTTGACAAAATCCAACACTCTTTTATGATAAAAGCTCTGGAGGGATCAGAAATACAGGGAAAATATCTCAATATAATAAAGGCGATATACAAGAAGCCAATAGCCAGCATCAAACTTAATGGAGAAAAATTCAAAGCAATCCCACTAAAATCAGGAACTAACAAGGATGTCCTCTCTCCCTTTATCTAGTCAATATAGTTCTCATAGTTTTAGCTAAAGCAATAAGAGAATGAAAAGAGATTAAGGGGATACAAATTGGAAAAGAAGAAGTGATGCAGATGATATTATTATATACATAAGTGACCCACAAAATTCTTCCAAGGAACTGCTACAGCTGATAAACACCTTCAGCAATGTAGCAGGATACACGATTAACTCAAAGAAATCAGTAGCCCTTCTATACACTAAAGATAGAAGGGATGAAAAAGAAATAAGGGAAATATCACCCTTTATAACAGCTGCAAATAGTACTAAATATCTTGAAGTAACTATGACCAAAGAAGTAACCGTTCTATTTGACAAAAATTTTAAATCACTGAAGAAAGAAATTGAAGAGGATACCAGAAAATGGAAAGATCTCCCATGTTCCTGGATAGGTAGTATCAACATAGTAAAAATGAAAATTCTACCAAAAGCCATCTACAGATTCAATGCACTGCCCATCAAAATCACAACACAATATTTTTTGGACCTTGAAAGAACAATACTCAATTTCATTTGGAATAACAGGAAAGCCAGGATTGCCAAAATTATTTTGCTCAACAAAAGAACCTCAGCAGGTATTACCATCCCTGACTTCAAGTTATACTATAGAGCTACAGTAATAAAAATAGCCTGGTACTGGCATAAAAACAGACTTTTGGATCAATGGAACAGGATTGAGGATCCAGACATTAACCCAAAAACCTATGAACACCTGCTCTTTGACAAAGAGGTCCAAAATATTCAATGGAAAAAAGATAGTATCCTTAATAAATGGTGTTGTCATAGCTGGATGGTAGTGTGTAGAAAAATGCAAATAGATCCAAGCCTGTCACCTTGCACAAAACTCAAATCCAAGTGGATCAAAGACCTCAACATAAACCCAGCCACTTTAAACTTGATAGACAAGAAAGTGGGAAATACACTTCTACGAATTGGCATAGGCGACCACTTCCTAAATATAACACCAGTGGCACAGACACTAAAATCAACAATCAATAAGTGGGATCTCCTGAAGCTGAGAAGCTTCTGTAAAGCCAAGGACACTGTCAATAGGATAAAACGACAGCCTATCGAATGGGAAAAGATTTTCACCAACCCTACAAGTGATAGAGGACTGATCTCAAAGATATAAAAAGAACCCAAGAATCTAGAACACAAAACCTTGAATAACCCTATCAAAAAATGGGGTCCAGGTCTAAAAAGGAAATTCTCAGCAGAAGAATTACAAATGACTGAAAGGCACCTGAAAAAGTGCTGAACATCTTTAGCCATCAGGGAAATGCAAATCAAAACAACTTTGAGATACCACCTGACACCTGTCAGATTGGCTAAAATAAAACACAGAGATGACAGCCTATGTTGGAGAGGTTGCAGAGCAAGGGAAACACTCCTTCATTGTTGATGGGAGTGTAAGCTTGTTCAGTCACTCTGGAATGCAGTATGGCGGTTTCTCAGAAAACTGAGAATCAATTTCCCAAATGACCCAGCAGTACCACTTTTGGTGTATACCCTAAAGACGCACAGTCGTAGCCCAATGGCATTAGCTCAACTATGTTCATAGCAGCATTATTTGTAATAGCAAGAACCTGGAAACAACCTAGATGCCCCTCAAATGAAGAATGGATTAACAAACTGTGGTACATCTACACAATGGAGTACTACTCAGCAGTAAGGAAAAAAAATGATATCCTAAGATTTGCAGGCAAATGGATGGATTTGGAGAATATTTTCCTGAGCGAGGTATCACAAACCCAGAATGATAAGCAAGGCATGTACTCACTCATTAGTGGACTCTAAACAAAAAAAAAAGGGTGGGGGGAGCAAAGCATGCCCAAGCTGCAAACCACAACCGCTGATCAGCTTGGGATCAGAAACACCTTGGACTGACCCCTTGGATCCCACTCCCCCTAGAGGAACACCTGACTCAGTCTTGATGTTGAGGGGAGAAAACTGGACTTGCCAGGAGTGGAAGCTGAACTAAGCAATATTGGGACCATGGGACCTTGGGACCCCCTCCCCATGGTGGGTATGGGGAGATGTGGAGAAGACAGAATGACCTAATTTGGTGGGATGGGAAAGGGGCCTTGAATAAGGATATACAAGTATAGAAAAAGTGACTTCTTTATTCATAAAAATAATAATAAAAAGAAAAATGTATTCACAGAAAGATGTTGTTCACCTTGACATTTCATCTGGCTTTTATAGGTTTTGGTTTGCAGCTGAGCAATTCAATTGAATTGTAAGTTATAAGCCTTTCACAGTGATAAAAACTTTTCAAACCTGAATAAGCAAAATTGAATGGAGCTCTCATAATTTTACAATGTTAAGAGAAATTTTAGCTATCAGTTTCCAAAGTACAGACCTTTGTGTTCCAGTGTTCCTCACAAGGCCTGATACATTTATCTTAGATTCATGGCCATGAAGCATTGTGAAGAAACACCATCATTACACAGTGGTCTCAAATAGTCAACAAGTGTGACTTTATGGTAAGTGCTATTCATTAGGGACCTATTATCACTACTTAACTGAACATGTTATGACATTTGTTAGCAATGTTCTGTGAGTCCCTCCTGAAGTGCCTTGTCCCGCTCCACCTCCTCAGGCCCTCCTCCCTTGATCTTCCCCCAAACACTAGTGAACTTCTAGAATTATTCTGGATTCTCTTTTCATTTAGCAATGCCCCATGGGAATTTTAGCATTTCTTACAGCTCTTCTCATTAGCAATTAAAATCTTACAGGTACCAATTCTTCTTTCCCATCTTTTGTTCCTTCTTGTCCTCGCTCTACCCTTATGTTGGTTAGTCTGCACCAAACATTAAGCCTATAATTTGCCTCTACAGTTCCACATCACAAACTTGTTTAACCTCTCTATTCACTTAAGGTACTCAGACCCAAGATCCCAGGACTAAACTTGCCACACTCCTACACTGTCCATCATGTTCATATGTATCCCTAGCCACACAAAAATTTTCATGTATTAGACGCCAAATCTAGAAGCCTAGAAGTCAAGCCTGAGCAGTAATTATAACTCTTGTTTTGAACCAAGTGTGAAATTTTGCCTATTTTCTGTATAGATGTGCTTATTTCTTTTGTTTTGAGCCAGGGTCTCATGGAACGCAGGCTGCCCTTAAACTCACAACATAGATAAACATAAAGACAACCTTGACCCATCAACATTGGCCTTTACACACAGACACAAATATATATATAATAAAATTATACTATGCTTATGGATATTTATTGTAAGTTCTTAGTGCCTGATTCTCTATTGATAACCATAAAAATGATATTTGTGTTTATAGATTTTTTTATAGCAAAGAAATTTCATTACATACATCTGGGTAGTATTAATTTTTATTAAAATTATTAAAATGTATTAACTACATATTAATGGAAATTTTCATATAAGTATATATTATGTATTGACCACAACTGCTCTCCAATTTTACCCTCCTTTTTTTCAATTCCCATGATCTTTTTCATTTTTCCTAATAATACCCATCTTTTAGTTTCAGGATATTTTTTTAGTTTCCATATATGATAGAAAACATGAAAATGATCACACATGAATACCTTCAAACCGTACAGATCCAGAGTAGAGGTAGAGGTGACCAAATTCCAACTCCTAGGCCACCTGGAGACCTTCTCTCTGAAGCCAGGGACACAGCTCCAACTCTGCCCCCACACCCAGCCCTGCCTTAAACCAAACAAAGCTGGGGGAACTCTTCCCCCAGCTATCCTCAGAAACACACAGCAAGAGGGACATCCCAAGGCCAAACCCGCCTCCAAAGCAAGCTGCATCATCACACACCCACATCTTCAGACCATGTAAACCCTGTGTCTAGAGCAGAGTAAGAGATCATACAGATACCATGTCCAGAGCAGACTGGACACACACAACCCATGGACCCACAACTGACTAAGAACTGAGTGAGAGTAAATGAAGGAAGCAATGGGCAGATGCATGTACAAGAATACATATAATAATATAAAGAACAACAAAGCACCACCAGAAGAAGTTGGTAGTTCTACAACACCAAGACCTAAACAGAGCAATGAAGAGGAAACAGAAGAAAAAAGCCTTAAAAACAACTTTATGAAGATTATAAAAGTCTTAAAAGAGTGTATAGAAATTTTCCTTAAAGAAGTAGATGAAAACTCAGACCCGTGTCCAGAATTAGAATCAGAGGTGAGCAGATACCAGATCCTGGGCCAACCATCCAGAAAATCCCTCTCCTGGGCCAGGGTTACACCTAAGGTTCTGATCTCAGACTCTTGCTAACAGACAGGCCCTAGAATTTGGCCAGGAGGGGCCTTCCCCAACCACCCCTAAGAGAAAAGACCTTCCAAGGCCAGGCCCCACCTCCAGGGCAAGATGCATCAACATAGAAAATTAGGTACCTTTGAAATGCAGAACCATGTCCAGAGCAGAATCAGAGATCATGCAGACCCCTTGCTCAGAGCAGACAAGAGAGACACACATTTATCCACAACTGACTAGGAGCTGAATAAGTGTGAACCACTGAAGCCATGGGCAAACACTAGTGCAAGAATACATATAACAATATAAAGAACAACAAGTCAACACCAAAAGAAACTGTTAGTTCTGCAACACCAAGAGCCAAACAGAGCAATAAGAGGAAACAGAAAGAAACAACAGCAAAAAGAACTTTATGAAGATTATAGAAGCCTTAAAAGAGGAAATTTAGAAAATTCCTTAAAGAAATAGAAGAAAATACAAACAAAAAATTGGAAGAGATGAACAAATGCTTGAAAGAAGGCCAAGAAAAGGAAAACCAAAAAATGAAAGAAACATTCCAGGACCTAAAAATTTAAATAGAAGCAATAAAAAAGGTACAAAATGAGGCAAAGGTAGGAATAGAAAATCTGAAGAAAACAGCTGGAACTACAGATACAAGCATAACCAACAGAATCCAAGAAATGGAAGACAGAATCTCTGAAGTGGAAGACTCAATAGTGGAAATAGATACATCAGTCAAAGAAAACACTAAAACCAAAAAGGCCTAACATAAAATATTCAGGAAATTTGGGACACCATGAAAAGACCGAACCTAAGAAAAATAGGAATAAAAGAAGGAGAAGAATACCAGCTCAAAGGCACAGATAATGTAGTCAATAAAATCATAGAAGAAAACTTTCCCAACTTAAAGAAGAAAATGCCTATAAAGATACAAGAAGCTTACACGACACCAAATAGATTTGACCCCCCCCCAAAAAAAAGTCCACTCACCACATAATAATGAAGCCACAAAACATATAGAACAAAAAAAAAAATAAGAGCTGCAAAAGAAAACGGCCATCTTACCTATAAAGACAGACCCATCAGAATAACACCTCTCTATTCAATGGAAGCAATGAGAGCAAGAAGGGCTTGGTCAGAAGTTATACAGAAACGAAATGAGCATGGCTGCCAACCTAGACTACTATACCCAGCAAAACTATCCATTGCCAAAGATGAAATAAACAAGATATTTCATGACAAAGTCAGACTTAAACAATAACTATACAGAAATCTGGCCCTTCAGAAAGCATTAGAGGGAAAATTCCAACTTAAGGACCCCAGATATACCCATGAAACCACAAGAAAGTGATAATCCCACAGAAGAATACTCCAGAGAAAGGAAATACTAACTAATTACTACCAAAAATAGCAGAAAATATCAATCAGTGGTCACTAATATCCTTTAATATCAATGGGCTCAACTCACCTATAAAAAGACACACACTAACAAGATGGATACAAACACAGAAGTCATCCTTCTGCTGCATACAAGAAACACACCTCAACTTTAAAGACAGACACAGGCTCAGAGTAAAGACTTGGGAAAAGATTTTCCAATCCAATGGCCCTAAGAAACAAGCTGGAGTTGCCATCCTAATATCTAACAAAGTAGACTTTAAGCTAAAAGCAATTAAAAGGGACCAAGATGGTCATTACTTATTCATCTCAGGAAAAATTGGTCAAGATGAAATTTCAATCCTGAATATTTATGCCTCTAATATAAGGGCACCCATCTATGTAAAAGAAACACTACTAAAGCTCAAATCCCACGTCAACTCTCACACCCTAATAGTGAGAAACTTCAATACCCCACTTTCACCCTTGGATAGGTAACCAGACAGAGATGCAACAGAGAAATAAGGAGTCTAACAGAGGTTATGATACAAATCGATTTAATAGATATTTACAAAAGCTTCCACCCAAACACAAAGAAATATATGTATTTCTCAGCACCACATGGAACATTCTCTAAAATTGACCACATAATTGGTCATAAAGCAAATATCAACTAAATACAAATAATGGAAATAATCCCTTGTATCATATCAGACCACAAGGGCCTAAAGTTAGAGTTCAACAACATCAAAAATCATAGGAAGCCTACCATCTCATGGAACCACCTCTGGATCAAGGAAGAAATTAAGAAAGAAATCAGTCTTACTAGAATTTAATGAAAATGAATCCACAACATACCCAAACTTGTGGGACACAATGAAAGCAGTCTTAAGAGGAAAATTTATAGCACTTGATGCTTATATGAAAAACCTAAAGAAATCTCACACTAGAGAACTAACAGCTCAGCTGAAAACCTTAGAACAATTAGAAGCAAACTCACCTAGATGGAGTAGACGGCAGGAAATAATCAAACTTAGATCTGAAATCAATACAATTGAAACAAAAAGAACAAAACAAAGAATCAATGAATCAGAGTTTATTCTTTGAGAATGTCAACAAGATAGATAAACCCTTACCCAAACTACAGAAAGAAAGTATCCAAATCAACAAAATCAGAAAAGAAAAAGGGGACACAACAAATGACACCCAGGAAATGCGGAGAATTATCGGGCCATACTTTGAAAATCTATACTCCACAGAAATGGAATACCTAGAAGAAATGGACAGCTTTTTGGACAGGTACCATTTACCAAAATTAAATCAAGATCAGATTAAAGACCTAAACAGACCTATAACCCTAAAAAATTGAAGTTGTCATTAAAAGCCTCCCAAGTAAAAAAAGCCCAGGTATAGATGGTTTCAGTGCAGAATTCTACAAGACATTCAAAGAAGAATTACTCCCATTACTCCTCAAACTGTTTCACACAGTAGAAATTGAAGGGATATTGCCAAACTCTTTCTATGAGGCCACAATAATCCTGATATTCAAGCCACTCAAAGACACAACTAAGAAAGAGAATTTCAGAAAAATATCCCTCATGATTATTGGTGCAAAAATTCTCAACAAAATTCTAGCACACCATATAGAACAACATATAAAAAATATCACCCACCACGATCAAAATTTCATCCCAGAAATGCAGGGATGGTTCAAAAAAAAATATAAAACCATAAATGGCATCCATCATAAAAACAAACTGAAGGAAAAAAACCACATGATTATATCCTTAGATGATGAAAAAAACCTTCGAAAGAAGCCAAAATTCCTTTATGATGAAAGTGCTGGAGATAGCAGGAATACAGGGAAAATACCTAAATATTCTAAAGGCAATTTACACAAAGGCAACAGACAACATCAAACTAAATTGAGAAATAGTAAAAGCAAGCCCACTAAAATCAAAAACTAGACAAGGCTGTCCTCTCTCCCCTTATCTATTAAATATAGTTCTTGAGATTTTAGCTAAAGCAATAAAAGAAAGAAAGGAGATTAAAGAGATACAGAAGGGAAAAGAAGAAGTGAAACTATATCTATTTGCAGATGATATGATTATATACATAAAGGACCCACAAAATTCTACCAGGGAACGTCTACAAATAATAAACATCTTCAGCAATGTAGCAGGATATAAGATAAACTCAAAGAAATCAGTAGCCCTCCTATACACTAAAGATAAAAGGGCTGAGAAAGAAATAAGCGAAACATCACCCTTTATAATAGCTGTAAATAGTATTAAATACCTTGGTGTAACTATAACCAAAGAAGTATCAGATCTGTTTGACAAAAACTTTAAATCTCTGAAGAAAGAAGTTGAAGAGGATATCAGAAAATGGAAAGATCTCCCATGTTCCTTGTTAGGTAGGATCAACATAGTAAAAATGACAATCTTACCAAAAGCAATCTACAGATTCAATGCACTGCCCATCAAAATCGCAACACAATAATTTTTGGACCTTGAAAGAACAATACTCAATTTTATTTGGAATAACAAGAAAGTCAGGATTGCCAAAACAATTCTGCTCAATAAAAGAACCTCAGGAGGCATCACCATCTCCGACTGTACTATAGAGCTACACTAACAAAAATATCCTGGTACTATTAAAAAAAAAAAAAAAAAAAAAAAAAAAAAAAAAAAAAAAAAAAAAAAAAAAAAAAAAA